>JAMPIV010015163.1:0-152444 GCA_024509875.1 Oreohelix idahoensis
CCCCCCCCCCCCCCCCCCCACAACCACCCCCCACCACAACCCCCCACCCACACACACCAAAAACCAACCCCCCCCCCCACACCCTCCAAAAAACCAATCAAACAATAAAAAATAAAATACACATTAAACACAACCCCCCCCCCCCCCCATATACATCATACACCCCCCCCCCCCCCCCCCCCCCACCCCACTATTACTTTTTTTTATATAATATATCTCCATAATTTTCTTTTTATTTTTTTTATTTCTTCTTTACCAGACCCCCCCCCTATTATACTATTACCCCCCCCCCCTTTTTAATACTATTAATTTTTAAATATTTATACTATTATAATATATATTAAATTTTATATTTTATGTTTTTATTTATTAATATATTCTTATACATATTTAAGTTAAATAAAATAATAATTTATAACAAATTCTATTTCCCCCCCCAACCCCCCAACCCAACCCCTTCACCAAAACCATATGGGGTCCACCCCCCCCCCTTTGGGCCCCCCCCCCCCCCCCCCCCTCTTAACTATATAATGTTACATCATATAAATGTCTTACCACATTTATGGTAGGGTAACCGTTAAAACGTTCCACGAGCCCATTTCCGGCCCGTGATACGCCGGGTACGTGGTGTAGGATATGTTTGGCCCTCAAGATCTTAAAGATCGCTCCTCCATTAACAAGGCTACGGAATTTGGATCCACTTGTCACCTCATCAAAACTTTTGTTTGAGGATATCCCAACCGTTGTAAAAAATTTGCACAAGGGCAATTCGCTTGCGACATTTGCTTGGAATGCCCTGTGCATGGTTAGCGGTACGGCTTCGGCCTACATAGTGCAAGTGTCAACTAAGGTCAGGATGAACCTGTTCCTTCTTTTGGTCTTTTCCAGAGGACCAATAATGTCGACAGCAACCCGTTCAAATGGAGTCCCTACTATTGGCATTTGCCCCATAGGTACGGGGTGTGTCAAGTGCTTGGGTGCTACCCGTTGGCACTGGGCGCAGGATTTCACATACCTGACAATGTCAGAGTTCATTCCTGGCCACCAATAGTGGTTTTTTATTCGCTGAATAGTGGCGTTTTGTCCCATATGTCGGCTAAAGGGAAGAGAGTGCCCCATTTCTAAGATCAGGCTTCTGTACTGCGTCGGTACTAGGAGCTGGTTATTCCCCGTGTCCGGGTTGCCCGTTCTACGATACAATACACCATCCTTAGAAAAAATGTCTCCGTTGTGTCTGGGGTCCTTAGCCATGGGCAGTTTTTTAAAGCAGGGCGCCAGAGTAGGGTCCTTTTGTTGCGCCTCCTTCAGTTCATTCGGCAACAAGTTTGGCGCAGGCTCCCTCTCCTTCTTGGCTTGTTCTCTTGTGGTTACCGCTGCCACAATCGGCTCCTTAGGTCTCCCAATGAACACATATCTACATCCCAGGATAACTGGGTAGATCGGATCATCCATTATGGCCGCTTTAATAACTCCTCTGACAAAGTCAGAGTGTATTTCTACCCGTGCGATAGGAAGCGTCCTGGGTGCATCACTCCTGAAAACTCCACTAAGTTTGACGGTTTTCTCTGTCTCCTGACCGGGTTTGACTAGGTGCCTAGCGACAATACAGTCAAAACTTAATCCAGTGTCAAAAAGACAAGTAGTAGAGGTACCGTTCAAAATTACAGTTCCTCGAGTTGAGGGTCGGACCCCTCAGGTTGAAAATCACTGACATTGACTCTACCTTTCGAGGCTGTATGCAAACATCCAATGCGGTTTGCACCGGTTTGTTTGCCCTGATCAGACGTTCCTGGTGTAGGGGTCTTCCCTTTTCCTTGACCTTGGTGGCCGCGCTGCCACGTAGGCTTGTTGGGTTGATCAGAATTTGTGTTGGGGGGTATCGGGTTTTGTAGAATTTCGATTTTTCCTGGGGGGGGGGGTTTCTGGGTATTGTTATCTCGTTGGTTATAATGTTGAGAGGAAGTGGAAGAATAGGATGCCTGCTCTAGATTCTGTTTTCGAGATGGCTCATCGGTGGGTTTACGTTTAGTGCTGGGAAGTTCGGCCATTGCATTGCTATAGCGTTCGGCTTTATTGAGTATGTCTTCAAGCCTGACTGCCCCCTGTTCC
Organism: Oreohelix idahoensis; assembly: GCA_024509875.1. Lineage (NCBI taxonomy): Eukaryota > Metazoa > Mollusca > Gastropoda > Stylommatophora > Oreohelicidae > Oreohelix > Oreohelix idahoensis. The sequence continues at coordinate 2,110 of JAMPIV010015163.1, forward strand.
GCCAAAAATCTACGTGTTTCATTCGACAAAGTGGATTTTATCTGCTCCACGAGAACAAGTTCGAGGAGTCCCTCATATGAAAGAGGTAGGTCAGATAATTCAATGCACTTTGTCAGATAACCCGTGAGACGTGAAGAGAACTGGGGAAATGTTTCCGTGCTCTCTTTTCGGCTGTTTCTGAACAACTGCAGAAACTTTCGGGCAGTCATCTCAAACTGCTGTAGTAAGGCCTTTTTCAACATGTCGTAATCATGTTGATTCGGTCCCAGCTTTGTGTACACGTCATAAGCATTGCCTTTCAGTGACGTTGAAAGTTTGAGCGCCCAGCGGGTACTCTCTAACCCATAAAGATTCGCGAGTCTCTCGAATTTTTCTAGGTAGCTGTCATTTTTTTCGTTAGGGCTAGGAAAAGATTCTAAAGAAAACGACATAGCAGTTAATTGGGCAGATTGAGTACTGGAGAGGTCCATTGATTGAGACTGGGGCGAAGACGGCTCTCCGTTAGTCGAAGTAGAGGCGCCCCGACTCTCTAGAGCCTTAAGCGCCAGTTGATGCTGTCTTTCCTTTCTCTCTCTCTCTCTCTCTGCGAGTTTCCATCTCTGCTTCAATTTTCTTCTGTTCCAAAAGACGTTCTTCCGCTTCTTTCTTATCTGCCCTCTCCTGGGCTTCTCTCCTCTCTGTTCTTTCTTTCTCTTCCTTCCTCTCAGCTTCTGCTCTCTGTTGCTTCGCCTTCCTCTCAGCTTCGGCTCTCTGTTGCTCCGCGTCATATATTTCCAATTCCTGGTTAATAAACGCGTTTGCAGCTTCTGCATCTAATCCTGCCTCTTTCGCTTCCAGCCTCAAGATGGACCTCATCTTTATCCTCTCTGCCATTGTTAAAGAATAAGATGAAGTATGCCTAGAGAACTAGTAAGAAGAAACGCGAAAGGGAGGAACTCTGAACCGCTCCGAGAAAAAAAACACAAGTACAAATTTACCTGTGTTACCTCCTACCTGTACTGTGCAAACTTATCGCTGCTATTATCTGGCAATTAAGGCTCTAAACGCAAGCGACTATGCCACTAAATGGTAAGTTACACTGGAAAAGAATCTATTTGTACTAACAGTCGAGAAAAATTTATATTAAAACAATTTAAAAGAAAAAAATTAGCCGTAGATTTTTAATCGCTGACAACAAACTCGTCCCTAAAGTCAACTATTGAGATGAGACGTTGTTAACTTAATTTTTAAAAATCAGAACAATCCGTCTTTAGCTAAGCTCAACTCTTTTTGACTTTAAAAACCTTTGTGACTGTAAAACAATCACGCAATCCCAGCAACTCTTATAAAGAAAGAAATTTAATTATCTCCGCCAGAGGATAATTATAATAGCAAATATATTTGTTTATCTGTACTTTCTACTGCTGTGGAGAGAAAACAACCTGTAAATATGCTGTGTGGACAACCCAAATACTTAAAGAACGTTTGTCTAGGGGTGTAATTATTTATTTATTTCCCTAATTCACAAAGACAAATCATTCACACTCTACCTAGTTAGACCCAAACTAAATCAGACTCAAAATATCTTTATCCCGGCTATGCGATTGCCTCAAATGTAGCTCAAGATCCCAGAACCAGCCCACAATTATGTGTGCATCAAATGTATCTCAAAATTATCCCGGACGAGCCCCCAAATATTGTCGTAAATTTATTTTGAGAGAAAAGAGTCGTAGAAATAGTGGTCCGGTTTAGAGTGAAAAATGATGATGGAAAGCTCAGTGATAGAAAATGTAGAGATTTAATAGTTGCTTCACAGCGTGCTGGAGGAGAGTAAAGACAGACTTATTTACGACAAATCGTTTCTCTCAATCTCCTCTTTCACTCTCCTGGTCAAACAATTATTTGCCAGTTTTCCAGACTCGCATCTGCGCGCACACCGATTTGGTGTTTTCAAACACACACACGACGTTGATACAAACTATATTAAACGAATAAGGGGAAAAGTTGGGCTTTGGGTATATCCAACACACAGAACTAAATGAGTTTATGTGATTTTATTCACTTTAAACATCAATCACTAAAAATATCAGATATTACATAAATTATCATAAGTACACAAATGCAAATAACAAGTTTGGAAGGGGTGAAGAAGATTGGTATCGACTAAGCCCTTCCCGCTTATTAGACAAAGATAAACCCAGTCCAAAGATAGATAATATCAAGGACATAGGTACGTTAACCTAACAGTGAAGTTAATTACTCTGAAAGAGGTGTTACAAAATTAGGTATAGGTGATAGAAAAAAGCTGTTCTTCCCAGCTGATCTTCCCTTTACTAAGCAAATGGAAAGGAGGTGGTTTTAAACAGAGTTAACAAATTATCAACTATCCCACTTAAAGGAACAATGTAGGGTATACAGAAAAGATATATATTACCAGGTAAGCAAGTTAACAAAATGGTCACACAAAAAGAATTAATTTCCTGTCATTCATACACGCGCTAGCAAAGGCCTTCACTCATCTTGCTCTCACTTACCGATTGTGAAAAAATCTTGCACTCCATAGAATAACACAACAGCAGTTACACCTCAAACTAAATGTATGAGTGTTTGTTCAAGTTCTAGCCCCAGATTAGCGGGTAGGCGGTCAGCACATAAAAGGATCCCGTAATCGCTGGAAAATGAATCTGTAGTTGTGTCTCTTTTCTTAATAACAGTTTCTATGGGAGGGCACGGTCTCTGATACCGGGGTGAGGATGGTGTGGTCTATTTGACTATGCCGCTGATAATAAAATTCTTACGCGTGCTGGTACCCTTTTTGCGTGAGGTATGGTTTAAGTCCAGTGAGAAAACTAGTAGGGAAGGAAAACACATCACTGTTCAGGAAATTATGAATTATCTCTCTGTGTCAGTAAACTAACAAAGCTCGGGCCAGTGTTCTTCTTCCCGTTACGACTTAAGTTGTTTGATGGTGCGTTAAATTTGTCTTTGGGTGTGCTTTCTTTGCTATAAGTTAGATAGCGGAATTCCAAACATAGAATCGCCTCAAAGATTAAAAATTTACACAGTCTCAACAAGTTCTGCGTCAGGGGAACTCTACACACTGTTTATGCTTTGCCTTGCTTAGATTGATTTCTTTATTGCTTTCTTAATGCTGGGATCGCAGGTACGATCACTCTGTGTGAAAGAAAAAAAAGACATGTAATATACCGAAAACAAATAACCTTCTAAAGCGCGATGAATTTCCCGTTAAGCCTATAATACACTCGAGTATTTAATTATGTATTTAATAAACACTGCGCGAATTCTAGTGGTTAAAAACCCACATCTATAAAACTAGGACTTAACTGAATTTATTAATTATAAATTCCTTCGCGACTTTAAAAGTTAATTTAAGCATCTATTATCTTTTGAAATAATATAATAGATAGATCATTATATTTACCACTGGAACTATTGAGATGGTTTAATTTAATAGATTTAAATTAACACAAAATCCATTGAAATAGAATGACTGAACTAGACCACTGATCACTTTACACAATATATATTACCGCTCTGCACAGAATAGAAAACACTGCAAATACATATATATAAAATCCAGGGGAAAATCTATAACCAGATTTCAATAAAGCTAGTGCTTCTGTAAAAGTCTGGCCAGCGAGTGATAACGTGTCTAGTTCTTCATGGTCTATTTAGCTAAAATGGAATGTAAGTTGAGTGGGACATGATAAACTTGACAGCTTATTTGATCTCACGAACTTTTGGGGATCTGACCGCCAAATCAAGAGAAGAAACCGCCCCCTGGTCTTCGTATCCGCTCGCTGCTGCCCGTTTCGCTTTCCCCCGTTCGCTCGGTTGCGATTGACACCGAGACGCGAAAATAGCGGCAAGCAACTGCGTCTCGTATCAGGGACCACTACTGTCTTTGATAGCGCCGATAGTCTCCCCTAAAATCCCTCAGTTCGTCTCTTTGATCTCGTGCCGCCTACTAAATGAGTCCCGGTGGAATGAGTTCTGGCAAACGAAAAGTTACAACAAATGTTCAGGGGTTCTAATGTTATGAAAAGCTAAAAGTCCCTTTAAATCATACATCATATCAGGGAGAATTCACTTGTCAAACTAGACGTACGTCACACTGACATTGACTGGACTGTGGAGGACGAAGATGCAAGTCGATTCCTGAGGTGACGCAGCCGTATGAAGCGGTTTTCGGCAGGAGTTGTAACTCTGGGTCTTCCACTGCGCGGCCGGTCTGCCACTGAGCCAGTTTCTTGAAATCGCCTCCAAAGGCGACTAATGGTGCTTCTAACCACATTAAATTGTCTGGCCACTACACTTTGTGACTGTCCAGTCTGTAAACGTCCAATGATGATGAGTCGTTGTCTTGTAGTGAGATGAGCTATACTTGCGCATTGAATTTTCAACTGAATTTATTCGAGGAGCGTCAATCTTTTTTAGGCATTCAATAATATGGTCAGAGAGTTTTGTGTTCAGTAAGTTTCACGGGATTCTCATGAACCTGTCACGAGTTATTGTCAAAAATGTTGTTTTGACCTTGACCTCTTTCATGACCTCACGAATCATGAGGTGAGTACAATTCAGGTAACCACGAGAAGTTAATGACCAGGTGGACACAGTCGATAGGTTGACTGATGTCCAATCAGCGAATATCTTTTATAAAAGTAACACCAAAAAAGTTGCGTTTCTTTTTTTTAACAGTATAGATCCCACAAGTTTGGTGCTGTAACTGCTTCACCAGGCATTCGTGCGAAAGAAAGAAGGAGGTAACTTGACAGCAAAAAAAGTAACAGAAGTGACAGGCACTCCATGGATTCGAACCAGCGATCATCCGAACGGCGCGTCGCTTCTCTGTGAACGCGAGCAGTGACAGGATACAATACCATCTAAGAACTGATTGTCTACCATTGACATACTGTTGTTATTTATTTAATACTGACTCATATTTCCCTCTTTGTTTTTTAATTGTCACACATGTTACTTAAACCAGCCAGTGCTATTCTTCAGTATACCATAGTTGCTTATAATACCGTCAAAGCGATTACCCACGGCGATGGACTGTTTTAATACTTAGCTGGTCGTGTATCTTGTCACGGTTCACTCTCACAGATTCTTTATTTCTTTCATATGATTGTCTGACATCCATCTATTTTCATTAGTGATTTAGTGACGTTTCTAAACAAACACTGGCAAGAATACAAGGACGATAGAATGGGGTGCATGCCCTGTATTAGGTGGAGTAAAGTTCTGGCATACAGTAACAAATGTGATTGTTCACTTGTGTAAACTGGCAGACTACATGTTTACTGTACACACTCAACAAGGTACAGTTGTTGTAAATTGTATACAACACGAGAGATACACCTGTTACTAACTGCCAAGATATCAATGCGGCACACATGATTGCGTGTGCCAGAGAGAAGTATAATAAACTTGACGTAAACTGTCCTACACTTGTGAATAAATATTAGACAAACATAAAGGTATGTTTTCAGGCACTCGTAAGAAATAAAGAAGTAGAACACTAGACAACAGAAAAACAACAGACATGAGTGGCTTACCCAGGACTCGAACCAAGGACCTTCCGTACGACAACACCGCCTAGCTATGCAAGCGAATCATACTATCCTCCCTGCCATCTAGGCTTCACCAAAAAATGATGCTTCGATGACGGGTCATTAGTGCGAACCGCAAGACAACACCGGAAATTTACCATGGGCAGTCCAGTCTATTAATGACGCAATCACTTCTGTTGTTCCCCTGTTACACAGTATAGGTCAGTCCACACAAGACAAAGACCTTAATACTGTGTTTGCATGTTTTTTTTTTTTTTTTGGTATAAAGTTTTGACTCGTTTTGGCGAGGCGCATCCCGTTCAACCTAGTCGGTTATATTAGGGCGCATGTCCAAATATAAAAGACCTTAGATCTGAGGCTTTATTAAAAATCCCACGGTAGTTGGAAATAGTAAAGTGTAGGACAGTGGTTCTCAACCCTTTTGTCTGACCCTGCGCCCGAATAAAAAATTAAAGTGATATATACTAAATTAAATACACTAATTTGTGGCTACTTTAGAATAAAGAAAACTCTCAATTTATCTTAATTGTTTAAAATAATTTTGAAGAAGGTCTATATTTTGGTTAAAAGCAGGTAATAGCTCCAATTATTATTGAATGAACTCAAGCTCTAAGATCAGTTTTACATTACATGATCATTACAAATATACTTCACATAGCAAAGTTACAAAATGTTTGCGGCACACTTTGATAGACATGCGGCACACAAGTAGGACATGAGGCCGCGACCCTGACAAAATTGAAAAATTAGAAACCTTACCCACCATAGAAATATTTATATAATGTGTGATTCCTGTATACACACATTGGGATTCTTGCCGATGCTACGGAGTTCGTTCACTGTGCTGAGGTCCTCCTTGTGCGAACTAAGGGAGGAGATCGGAGCACTGATGGACTTGGCCGTGTGCAATGAAGATACTTAGCTCGGGGCGATGCAGAAGAAATATCAAGTATTGACTGTCCACGCGCTTAAAGAGTAAGTTTCACGCGCTTCATTTCTGCTCTGTCTTTGTGTTTTCCAAGTGTTGTTTTAATATGGTGCCTGTGTCCTAGATATTACATGTTCTATTCTTTGGCATAGAATTGTAAATATTCTTTATTTCCTTCTTCTTCAAGCCCACGCACTAATTCAGGTTAACATTCAAGTGAGCAGAACGGATACAATCAGGAAAAGAATGGTTTGTCGGACATTGCAGTCGAGGTGGAAAGTGTTCAATTCCTAACGCAGTAGGAAAAAAAAAAGAGTTAAAAAAAGGACGGTGACATTTCCGGATTCCTCCCTCCCCCGAAGTACCAAAGATGCAAAAGAGTCTAAACACATTCCTGACGGGAAAATACTTCTGATGATCAGACTGCCTTTTGCTGAAATGCTATGCGTGGAGTTTCCTATCATTAATGCAGATCCATATCTTCCCTGCTCCTACGGTTGCATATTAATTACTTCGTTTATTTTCTCCATCACGTGTTGTTCCAATGCCCATTCCCATTGCTTGCGTTCATTGTCATCATCTTTATTTTTTTTCCCCAGAGTTTTAGTCAATTGTCACAGCTTATGTCCATTTTCACAGTTTTCATCTATTTTCACAGTTTTCATCTATTTCCACAGTTTTCATCTATTTCCACAGGTTGTTCGTATTTCACCTCAATGGTTGCAAAATAAAGCAACTCATATTGACTCATCTCTCCACAATAATGACGTCATTGCATCGTCCTTTGACAATGTCATTGTTGCTGCATATTTTTATTTTGTTTTGATGTTTTTCCATGTTTGTGCAGCTTTAGCAAAACCAGTTGAAATAATTGGTTAAGATCTAAAATTAACTATTTGTTGTTATCTGTTCATTACAGCGGTATAGAAAATTTGAATTTCGCCACAGGTTTTAATTAATTAATTAGTTTCCTTATTTTTTTTTTTTTAAACAGGGAGGTTTCTGCAATGAGGAAAGTTTTGCTAGCAGGGGTTAACGTGTGAAAACACAAAAGATATATCACATATATTGTATCGAGCTCTTTATGGACAAAAGGAAAGAGTCGACCAAATGCTCCCTCGAGCATGACGTAAGAGGAGACCAGTACGAGGCTGTGTATTGGGCTGGAGATCTCATCAAGTGCAACAAGTTCAACAGACACCACACCTGCAAGAGCCCGTGACTGCCTGGGTGCAGCCAGGGCCGGTGCTACCATTAGGCCAACTAGGCGGCCGCCTATGGCGCAGACCTCAGAGGGGCGCAGAGTGTAGAGTGTCAGTGTGTTAAGAGAGTGAGAAGTGTGAGAAACCAGAATAATTACTTAGCCTTGCCTAGGACGCAAAATTGTCTGGCACCTGTCCTGGGTGCAGCCTTCCTACAAGGGGACCAGGTGTAATGGTATGTTCGTGCCGTAGAACGAGCAAAAAGGAGGCCAAAGATGGTGTCATATTTACACATAGGTTCTTATTATTTCCCTTATTGTTTTCCTTCCGTCAAAATACCTCAACAAATACCCAGTTCTGACATGAACCTAGCATTCATTTATGGACCTGGCGAACTGTCAAACTGTTCAGTTTTACAGACCACAACAGAAATCTTTAATTGAAGGAGAGGTTGTAATCAAGTTGGCACGATAATGGCAGCGCTGTAATTTGGAATGAAACATCAAGAGATTAACGGGAATAGTCTACCAGAATATGCCATCAAAGCAAGTGCCAGAATATATTGCAGATCCATTGCACAAGACATCATGTACAGAGATGGCACCGCAAATGATCTAAATAATGCTACATAGCATTAATATCTAAGTGAAATAGAAAAGAAAAGTCACGAATTATCTCTGCGCATGAAGAATAATTTAGCCGAAAGTGATGCTAAGTAACAATGTCCACACACACAGATATGTCCAGAATAAAATTAGGGTCTATTTCACTTTTCCTTGTGCCTTTTTCAGTTAATGGAGATGCTTTTGAGTAACGAGATTGGTTCGAAGCTATAAGCCATTCCCAAACATTTAATGGCATTTTGGCAGAGCCTGCGCTCTTTCTGGCGAGTTTTAGAGAAACTATTTGTGACATCTTTGGATTGAGCCAATTGTCGGAATCAGCAGGGAGCAGACGGAATAAAAAATATTTGGTATAACATGATTGGGTTCACGAGAGACGTTGTTCCATTATGTAAAATCTAATTTTAATCATCGTCGAGTGGTCTGCGGACTGATGCAGACTATGTGTCTCCACAACTTCTGGTCTAAATGTTCGTTAACATTTCAGTTTGCGTATCATGAAGCAGAAACTTATTTTATCTTTATCTGTTGTTAATTTATTTTCCATTATCTAACTGTTAATGTTTTCTATTGTACAATATTTTTTCTGCATTCAGTGTAGACTATGGTAGTTATGTCTTTGGAAGCAATGATGTCATTTGTTGAGCACAGATGTGTCAAAAAAAAAGTTATCGAAAAAAAGATTTTTAAAAAGGAAATTAATTGTGTGAGACCACAATAAGATTTCATAAATGAGTGCTTTGTACGTGGAAAATAATTTTGTAAGAGCGCAACATTGTGTCAACATTTGAACACTATGTCAAAATAAAAATTCATGTCTTACCTTCTTCCTTCACTTCTTTCACGTCTTATTTTTGCATTACTTCTGTTCTCATACTCTCTTTTCTGTGTCTGCTTGTTCATCCCGTTCTTATAATTCTTATTCTATTTTTCTCGTTTATTTTATCTCTACTACTTATTATCCTGATGTTTACTCTTTTTCTTGTGTCATTTATTCTTCCTCTTTTTCTTCTTCTTATCTGCATCAATCTTTCTCTTCTTTCTTATCACGTCGTTTCTCCGATTAGGAATTGTCGGCAATGTCTTTATGGGTGTATCGATTTCTTGAGCTTTCCATTATTTCGTCTCTGTGGGTGTTTCCGCCATGTTCTGTTATGTTGTCTGTGTATAGCATTACTTTTCTTCTTTCCCTAGTTAAACTTTTCTTCTCTTTCTCATCATTATTTATTTCTCATCATCATCACTTTTTTTTCCTTTCACTTCTAATGGAGCATTGAGCCAGCACTACAGCTGGGCCCCTACAGGAAACCTGTACCAAGCATTAACATCTTCTTGAAGTGGTGGTTCCTTCAGCTATTTATATAACAGGATGAGGTTGCAAGCCTCGTGCACATCTTCATATTAGTTGCCTTGTACGACATGCATGAAGGAGCAGTATTCCGATCCTTTCTTTCTCTTATCCCCCCCCCCCCCCCCCCCCCCCCCCCCCCCCCTCCCCCGGGAACTGAACAGTGCATTGGAATGAAACCTTAAAAGATTAACAGTGAATAGTCTACCCAGAATACATCCTCAAGGCAGTCATCATTCTTAGTGTTATGACAATTGTGAATTATTCTAGACCTGAAATTATATGACACGATCACCTGTGTGATGGCAGTAACTAGACAACTGCTGGTGGAGCAAAGGTGAGAAGGAGAAAGCGATTGACGGGACACATATTGAGCTAATTCAATGATAGCATTGCAAGGCAGTCTTTGTTCTGGAATCCCCAGAGAAAGAGAGTAATGGGTAGACAGACAACACACGGATAAGAAGACTGGGTACAAACATGAAAAGGAAAAACAAGACAAAGAAAGATCTTGAAATGATTGCACAGGCTTCGAGGGTTTGTCATGTATTTGCTATGGCTTATGCTATTTAGGAGCTGCGGAGTAATGATGATCTATCAATCAACATCCATTAGCTCCCCAAGGAGCATAGACCTTCATCAAACACATGCCAAGTCCTCCTGTCATGTGCCAAGTCCTCCTGTCACGTGCCATCAGCTCAATTTGTTTTCGTGTCTTCCTGATCACTGTCATATGTGTCTTCAGTTCTCCTCTCCAGGTGTTTTTGATTTAACTCTGCCTCGGCGTAATGATGATGATGATGATGATGATGATGATGATGATGATAACTAGTTATTCTCTTTCCCGGCATTAACTCTTTGACTCCGGAACAACGTTCAGAGCGTAGGTCAGATTTGACACCAGTGCCACAACAACGCTCTGAGCGTTGTTTTTAGACTATCATGAACTAAAATTACGGCACAGGGTGGAAACAAATTGTGGAGTCAAAGAGTTAAGAGCCTGGGCGCACGTTTCCAGTGTGACCCACTTTATCTTACTTAACATCCATAATTGTTCCTTGTTGATCCGTTGAAATCTATTTTTTTTCTTCTTTGTATTGAGCTTCATTATTAAAAGTTAAAGGTTGTCCCATAGCAGATACAGCCGTAGGGTAGTGAAGTGTTCGAGACTTCATCATACTAGGTCCAGCATTGAGAGGTGGGATGACCAGTTCCCTTTCTAGCTGCCTTTTCCTTCCTTAACGCGAAGAGCAGAGTCAGGTACCCATTTACAGCTGGTTAGATTGTAGCGTGTTGGTAACGGGATTCGAACCCGGCACCTTTGCCACAAGAGACCACCGCTCGAACCACTCTGTCAATATGCCTAAATATAATAGTGTAGATCTGATCACAAGAACGAGACGTGTGTCTGTGGACCTAAGAATAATAGTGTAGATGTGATCACAAGAACGAGACGTGTGTCTGTGGACCTAAGAATAATATTGTAGATCTGATCACAAGAACGAGACGTGTGTCTGTGGACCTAAGAATAATAGTGTAGATGTGATCACAAGAACGAGACGTGTGTCTGTGGACCTAAGAATAATAGTGTAGATCTGATCACAAGAACGAGACGTGTGTCTGTGGACCTAAGAATAATATTGTAGATCTGATCACAAGAACGAGACGTGTGTCTATGGACCTAAGAATAATAGTGTAGATGTGATCACAAGAACGAGACGTGTATCTGTCGACCTAAGAATAATAGTGTAGATCTGATCACAAGAACGAGACGTGTGTCTGTGGACCTAAGAATAATAGTGTAGATCTGATCACAAGAACGAGACGTGTGTCTGTGGACCTAAGAATAATAGTGTAGATCTGATCACAAGAACGAGACGTGTGTCTGTGGACCTAAGAATAATAGTGTAGATGTGATCACAAGAACGAGACGTGTGTCTGTCGACCTAAGAATAATAGTGTAGATCTGATCACAAGAACGAGACGTGTGTCTGTGGACCTAAGAATAATAGTGTAGATGTGATCACAAGAACGAGACGTGTGTCTGTCGACCTAAGAATAATAGTGTAGATCTGATCACAAGAACGAGACGTGTGTCTGTGGACCTAAGAATAATATTGTAGATCTGATCACAAGAACGAGACGTGTGTCTATGGACCTAAGAATAATAGTGTAGATGTGATCACAAGAACGAGACGTGTATCTGTCGACCTAAGAATAATAGTGTAGATCTGATCACAAGAACGAGACGTGTGTCTGTGGACCTAAGAATAATAGTGTAGATGTGATCACAAGAACGAGACGTATGTCTGTCGACCTAAGAATAATAGTGTAGATCTGATCACAAGAACGAGACGTGTGTCTGTGAACCTAAGAATAATAGTGTAGATGTGATCACAAGAACGAGACGTGTGTCTGTGGACCTAAGAATAATAGTGTAGATGTGATCACAACAACGAGACGTGCGTCTGTCGACCTAAGAATAATAGTGTAGATGTGATCACAAGAACGAGACGTGTGTCTGTGGACCTAAGAATAATAGTGTAAATCTGATCACAAGAACGAGACGTGTGTCTGTGGACCTAAGAATAATAGCGTAGATCTGATCACAAGAACGAGACGTGTGTCTGTCGACCTAAGAATAATAGCGTAGATCTGATCACAAGAACGAGATGTGTGTCTGTGGACCTAAGAATAATAGTGTAGATCTGATCATAAGAACGAGACGTGTGTCTGTGGACCTAAGAATAATAGTGTAGATCTGATCACAAGAACGAGACGTGTGTCTGTCGACCTAAGAATAATAGCGTAGATCTGATCACAAGAACGAGACGTGTGTCTGTGGACCTAAGAATAATAGTGTAGATCTGATCACAAGAACGAGACGTGTGTCTGTGGACCTAAGAATAATAGTGTAGATCTGATCACAAGAACGAGACGTGTGTCTGTGGAACAGAAAGGTGGGAAGAAGTCGATGACCTTGGATGGCATACGCATATAGACACCCTATTAATTCTTAATTACTCTATGCATGTCATTCATTACATTCCTCTATATCAGATTAGATCAATCGCCGTCTCCGCATCAACGGTAGGCTGTAGTGGATCCAAAACATCTTCGGTCGCTTGTTTGGATGATACATTCTGATAAACTCTTTCCTAGCCATCGCTTGATGTTGTCTTCCCGATGATTTCGCTGTCTTCCTCTTTCACGCTTCCTGTCAACGCTGTCTTCCTCTTTCACGCTTCCTGTCAACGCTGTCTTCCTCTTTCTCGCTTCCTTTCAACGCTGTCTTCCTCTTTCTCGCTTCCTTTCAACGCTGTCTTCCTCTTTCTCGCTTCCTTTCAACGCTGTCTTCCTCTTTCTCGCTTCCTTTCAACGCTGTCTTCCTCTTTCACGCTCCCTTTCAACGCTGTCTTCCTCTTTCACGCTTCCTGTCAACGCTGTCTTCCTCTTTCTCGCTTCCTTTCAACGCTGTCTTCCTCTTTCACGCTCCCTTTCAACGCTGTCTTCCTCTTTCACGCTTCCTGTCAACGCTGTCTTCCTCTTTCACGCTTCCTGTCAACGCTGTCTTCCTCTTTCTCGCTTCCTTTCAACGCTGTCTTCCTCTTTCTCGCTTCCTTTCAACGCTGTCTTCCTCTTTCTCGCTTCCTTTCAACGCTGTCTTCCGCTTTCTCGCTCCCTTTCAACGCTGTCTTCCTCTTTCACGCTTCCTGTCAACGCAGTCTTCCTCTTTCACGCTTCCTTTTAACGCTGCCTTCCTCTTTCTCGCTTCCTTTCAACGCTGTCTTCCTGTTTCTTGCTTCCTTTCAACGCTGTCTTCCTCTTTCACGCTTCCTTTCAACGCTGTCTTCCTCTTTCTCGCTTCCTTTCAACGCTGCCTTCCTCTTTCTCGCTTCCTTTCAACGCTGTCTTCCTCTTTCTCGCTTCCTTTCAACGCTGTCTTCCTCTTTCACGCTCCCTTTCAACGCTGTCTTCCTCTTTCACGCTTCCTTTCAACGCTGTCTTCCTCTTTCTCGCTTCCTTTCAACGCTGTCTTCCTCTTTCTCGCTTCCTTTCAACGCTGTCTTCCTCTTTCACGCTCCCTTTCAACGCTGTCTTCCTCTTTCTCGCTTCCTTTCAACGCTGTCTTCCTCTTTCTCGCTTCCTTTCAACGCTGTCTTCCTCTTTCTTGCTTCCTTTCAACGTTGTCTTCCTCTTTCTTGCTTCCTGTCAACGCTGTCTTCCTCTTTCTCGCTCCCTTTCAACGCTGTCTTCCTCTTTCACGCTTCCTTTCAACGCTGTCTTCCTCTTTCTCGCTTCCTTTCAACGCTGTCTTCCTCTTTCTCGCTTCCTTTCAACGCTGTCTTCCTCTTTCACGCTTCCTTTCAACGCTGTCTTCCTCTTTCTCGCTCCCTTTCAACGCTGTCTTCCTCTTTCACGCTTCCTTTCAACGCTGTCTTCCTCTTTCTCGCTTCCTGTCAACGCTGTCTTCCTCTTTCTCGCTTCCTCTTTTCACGCTTCCTTTCAACGCTGTCTTTTCCTCTTTCAACGCTTCTCCTTTCAACGCTGTCTTCCTCTTTCTCTTCCTCTTTCTCGCTTCCTTTCAACGCTGTCTTCCTCTTTCACGCTTCCTGTCAACGCTGTCTTCCTCTTTCTCGCTTCCTTTCAACGCTGTCTTCCTCTTTCTCGCTTCCTTTCAACGCTGTCTTCCTCTTTCACGCTCCCTTTCAACGCTGTCTTCCTCTTTCACGCTTCCTGTCAACGCTGTCTTCCTGGGGTGCAGGGCCACTTGGGTCATGACTCCCAAGTGTCAGCCTCCTGTTGTCTTGTGCAGAGAATTGAACCCACTCCACCTTGGTTGCAGCTTTCAAATTCACTCCTATTTTCTGCCAGCTGGAGGCAATTGTGAAAGTAACCCCAATGTTGAAAACAAATTACTGTCCCCGAGTTCCATAGCCCATTGTGGTTGTTCCACAGGCAGCACGATGCCCTTTCCGCAGTTTCGCTGAGCCTCTTAAGTGCCCTTGTTCTTGACTGTCCCCTCAACCCCAACAGTTTCAGTAGATCATACACTGAGGCAGCCACGAGACCTCTTGCACCCACCTCAACAGCCATGACCCTTGCAGTGAACCCATCGTGTCTCAAGTCCGTGGCTAGATCATTATACTTGGCCACTTTGAACGAGTGTTGCTCATCCAGTCTGGATTCAAATGCAGGGTAGTTATGAGAGACTTTACTTTGTTTTTGTTTGTATATGTTTTTATTTTAATTGAATAGCATGCCTGCAAATAATCTAATATTCGTTTTCTCTGTTGTTCATACTTCCTACATTTTAATAGAAAATGCTCTATATTTTTTTTTTCTAGACACTGCACGGTGAGGTTCTATTCTAAAATAGCCCATTCCTAGTTGCAGTCTAAGAAGTTTCTTATTGCTAGGAATTTTTAGTTATCTTGATACGTGACAAGTTTTTGTTGGAGCCTTGAACAATTTATATGAATGTTTGCCCTTCAGACTTCCATCCCACTCTACTGTCCATTCCTGTTATTATTCTTTTAATTAAGCTTTTGACCTCTGTTTTACTCATTCCCCAACATTTATTTGGTAGATATCGGATTTATCATCTTGAAATTACGACATTAGCCTATATATCCCAATTATAACCCATCAAGGGTTCAAAGAGATACTTTGTCTTAAAAAAAAAAGAATTTCTGAGTTGAAGATTCGGTTGAAATGAAAAATTTAGTGGGACGTGTTCTTCGATGCCATCCAAATATGTCGCCCACGTCGTTAGGGTTAGGATTAAGGTTTAGGACTCAGTCACTTTCTGTCTACTAAGTAGCATACTGACATTTAACTTAGCCTAGTGTCCTCGTCTCCGTAACAACGTAAACTTACACATTCAGTTATTCGTGTAGGCTTACCTCATGTTTTGATAAGAGACACCTGTGTTTCTCAGTTCCTAGATATCGGATAATATATTTTTCATAGTTAGATCCTCTCTTCAAAACTGCACACTGGAGATGTCTAAGCATAACGTGGGATACGTTCTTTTCACTGAGAATGTCGTTCGAACACCAGCGCTGTTGCCACTCCAATTTTTTATGGGGGGAAAAAACTGCACTGAAAAATTACTTCTGACATGACCTATAACTCGAGTCGGACTTCAGTCACTACAGCGACTCGATCCGATCCTCTATTTCCGCGTTAGGTATTAACGACTCAACTCGACTCCAGACTAACTAATTTTGGTGAACCAACTAGCCGTACTAATTCATGATGCACTCTTAATTAAGCAGAATCTTAAAATTGTTTTGGTTAAAGCGATATCACCTAGACATCACAGTGCGCACAAGAATTAATTTGTGCGAACACAACGTTTTTTATACGGTATCAGACATATTTTTTTTTTTAAATAAAATTTTGCCTCGTTGTGGCGAGGCGCGTCCGTTCAACCTAGTCGGTTATATTAGGGCGCATGTCCAAACATAAAAGACCTTTAGGTCTGGAGTAAAGTAATTTCAGACATACTGGAAATTGTTGTAAGACAGACATTCAAGAAGACTGATCAACTTTCTAGAAAAATAACAAGCCACTACTATGTAAACATAACCATATTTTGCAATGAGCAATAAAAACATAATAGCCTTGTTCGGTACAGTGCGAACGTGGCTATAAACAGTTTATAACAAGAACTAAAATTAATATATAAGGATCAATGATGGTGTGAAGATAAGGGTAGTCTGATGGGGTGTTCTTGTGGACAGCACCAAGCATTATGTACTGTGACAAAATCAGTTGTGAACTTTTTATAACTCTCATTCACTCCGGCATTATCACTTCATCTCTTTATTTCTCTCTTTCATCGTTCTATATTTTGGCATAATTTTTGCCCTACATTCTTTTTGCTGTGAACGCTCCCAGACGTATTTACGTTCCGCCAGGGGAACTGTAACAATATCCAGTTAATTACACCGGTCAGCTGTGATACGGTTATCACGTAAGTAATTTTGGCCACCTTTTAAAGAGACGTCAGTTGGTTGTGCAACGTGGTATCGCATGAACACGCACAGAAAGCCAGATTGCTATCTAAGGAAGCCGCTGGAGGGACGGTGATAATTAGATAATCGTTTCATCTGAGCCCTCTCGGTATCAATATTGCAGATACCCTGTCTGGGGGGTGTAATGTTATGATGTATGTATATAATCATTACCTCGTCATCTACACAAGCACACACATGTTTCAGAAAGCACTCAGTAAAAGCATGTTCAGTTCGTAGCCATGTTTATTTACAGAATATCGTACATGTCAAGATTCGCATTATATTACAATGTGTGGTTCGTACTTTAATGTATTCATATTACATCCCCCCTTTTTTGAAAAAAAAAATGTGTGCAAACATTTCCAACGAAATGTTTCATGTGAGAAAGGATAAGTATGTGTAATGCTCAGTGTGAGTATATATATGTCACTGTCTGTATCGGCTGGGAGGTGTCACTGTACGGCCAGAACGAGTGGTGTAAAGTGCTGGTGGTTCTGCGGAAGTCCCTGGTTTAGCTTGAGTTGGTTGTGATTTTGGCCTTGACGCTTGTTGGTTTTGTGGGGCACCAAGGTCTGGAGTTACTGCATTGTCTGTTGAAAGCATGGGAATTCTCTGTTCTGTTGTATTCTGTGGGATTTCTCTTATGTCCACTCTGTTTCGCCTCAGGAGGTTGCTGCTGCTGTCTGGTCTTAAAGTATAGCTCCTGGGTTCAGGGTTTCTGGAAATGATTGTTGCTTTTGACCATGTGTCATTGTTGTGGTTGTAGGTAGTCACATGCTGACCAGGATATAATGGTGGTAAGTCTTTAGCACATTTGTCATAGTTGATTTCTGAACTTGCTGACGATGCTGAAGTTGGTCATATGTGCTGTCTCTATGTTGTGGACGGAAGTGGACCTTAGATGGTAGGAGGTCTTTAATTCTTCTATCAAACATAAGTTCTGCTGGACTGTCGATCTTACTGTCTACCGGTGTTGTTCTCCATCTCAAGAGTGCTAGGTGTACATCCTCTGTTCTTGTTTTCTTCATGATTGACTTGATAGTTTGTATCTGTCTCTCAATGAAACCATTAGATTTAGGGTATCTAGGTGATGATGTTGTGTGTTTGATCTTCCAGTCCTTAGTGAAGTTTCTGTATGCTTGACCTGAGAAATGTGGACCGTTGTCTGATCTAATTTCATCTGGGATGCCAAACATGCTGCAATACTTCTTTGTAATGTCTGCAATAACAGCTGACGGTGAGGGTTGTGGAAGTTTCTCAATGATGGGAAATTTGCTGTAGTAATCAGCAATAATAAGATAGTCATTATTGTCGATTGAGAAAATATCAGTTCCTATAATGCTCCAAGGGCTCAATGGTATGTCTGATGGTATGAGAGGTTCTCTGCACTGCCTATTTGCATGTTCTTGGCAAATTGAACAGTTTTTACATAGTGTTTCTATGTCCTTGTTTATCTGTGGCCAGTAAACATCTTTCTTTGCTCTCAGTTGTGTCTTCACAATACCAAGGTGACTATTATGGAGCTGTTTAAGGATGATATCGCGTTTGTGTTTCTGGTACAACAATGCGATCTCCTTTAAGGATCAGACCATCTTCGATGCTTAACTCGTCCCTCATCGAGTAGTATGGACGGATGTGTGTTGGAACTTCCCTGATAGAGCTTGGCCATCCATGGTATATCAGTTCTTTGAGAGAGTTAAGGATAGGATCTCTCATTGTGTCTTCTCTGATGTGTTCAAGCCGATTATCGCTAAACTTGACAAAATCAACTTTGATGTTTGGGGTAAGATCTGCTGTCTTGTTGGGGTTTGGTAGTCTGCTGAGAGCATCTGCAAAACCTATATCCTCTTTAATGTTGTTAATAGTTACCACACTCAGCTTTTCGCACATTGGTAAACCCAAAATTGCAGGTCCTTCAACATCTACCAAGTAAAATGTTGACGATGTCCATTCTGAGCCTCTGTATGAACATTCAAGTGTTACTGCTCCAAAACAGTCTATACTTGTTCCATTGTAAGCTCTTAGCTTTGTCCTGCCACTCCTACGTTTTACATCCCTTGTGGGAAATCCTTGCTCATCCACCTTGTCAGGCATGATCTGTCTGAATATTCTTAAGGGTAGAGTGTTACCTTGGGCACCTGTGTCTATCTTGAACCGAATGTTTCTTTCTTTGTGCATTTTAATTCCTGGTATTCGGAATTGTACCTTGCAGAAAGCCTGCGTTCTCTTTGGTTCATTACTGAAAGTTAGTATCTTCACAGTATCAAAAATGGAAGGATCACTTTCTTCACTGGAGTCAAGGTCCTCAGTCATCATAGAGTGTGTTTGTTTTGACGACTTTCTGCTGTGAAGTTTGTGTTGAGCACTGTCTTGTTTCCTCTTGAAACATAATTTTATCCAGTGGCCCCTCTTTCTGCAGTAATGACATGTAGAGTCTTTAGCTGGACAGTGGTTTTGTATGTGGTTTAGGCCACAACATTTACACATAGCACCTCTGCTTGTGTTGTGTTTTTCTTGTTGTTTCGAACCAGTTGCTTTGTTGTGTCTAGGTTTATAGCTTTTCACTGCATCCACCTGGGCTGCTAATGTACCTTGCTGAATTTGTTTAATGTTTAGTGCTTGTGCCTCGTGTTTCCTGCCTTCATCCAGAAGTTGTTGTAAAGTTAGCGTATCACTTTGGCTCAGTAGCCATTTCTGGAACTCTGGCATTGGGGTGCTAAGAAGAATCTGTTCAATAATTCGCTCTTTTTCTTCTTCGTTGTTAAATTTACATACTCTTGTTTTCTCCTTAATGCGAGTGAAGAAATCATCTAGGCTTTCACCACGTTTCTGTCGCAGGTGGTGAAGCTCTAATCTTGCCGCTCTAAAGTTTGTGTGCTTTATGATCAGACGCTTTTCAAATTCGTCCAATATGGCTACGGGGTCGGTTGCCGACTCAACCGGCATGGCGGTAGCAAAACTGTTGTAGATTTTCAAACCTTCATCGTCCAATGCTTCTAGGATATATGGAGTTAGGGTTTGTCCTTCCAGACCAGTGGTCTTGGAATATAGATCTATGCGTTGGCGCCATAACAAGAAAGCTTCACTCTTATCATCTTGACCGGCAAATCTTATTTGCGGTGCGCTGCGGTAATGTTTAGCTGCCATTGTTGACCTCGATGACGAAAATTAGCCGAATAAACTGTACTCACGTGTTATCGTGTAGCTGTTTTGCGTCAGTCCGGTATCGACCGCTGCCACCATGTAATGTTATGATGTATGTATATAATCATTACCTCGTCATCTACACAAGCACACACATGTTTCAGAAAGCACTCAGTAAAAGCATGTTCAGTTCGTAGCCATGTTTATTTACAGAATATCGTACATGTCAAGATTCGCATTATATTACAATGTGTGGTTCGTACTTTAATGTATTCATATTACAGGGGGAACAATATTGGAAGGTAGCATATGGACATCAGATACGTTCACAGATTTGTTTGTGAGTTGGCGGAAGTATTACAGCATTATTAGGAAGAGGTCATGTGATGGAATTTTAAAATTAAATATTTTAAAACACGCGGGGGAGATTATGAATTTAAACACCTCTATCCATATAGTTCAGAGCTTTCGATTGGATTGATTTGAGAAGACGGGATACACAATGGTTCTCATTGGAAAATTCGTCGGAAGAACAATCTGGAATTTGAACTGAGAAATTGAGAGATATAATCTAGCAAAATAGGAGTCACAAATCAGACTGCATCTCAACGTCAAACTAGCAATTCCCAGTAGCCAGAGAGAGAAGGATCGGACTAAGAATTCCTACATTATAAGTGACAGATCAGAAGTATTTGGGCAACTGAAAACTTACAAGTAAAACCCGCATATTTAAATACAAAAACTAGAAACTTAAACGGACCTGGACCAAAGTATTTGAGCAACTTTGAAACAAAAAAAGTAAACCCGCATTTATAAATACGAAGACTGGAGTCCTAAGGAATCAGAACACCCGTCATAAGAGGATTACTAACATTTCCCAGACCAAGTAATTCGCAGAACCCGTCATAAGAGGAATAAATAAAATTTCCCAGACCAAGTGATTCGAAGCATCTAATAAAGTGCTGTCTAAACTGTGCGAGGAGATTGTGTTCCCAAAAGTTACTTCGGGGTAAGTGTAAACATTTATTTTACAATTGTGAATTTGACATGTTTTTCTTGCTAAGTGGTTATATATGAGGCTGGCAACCTCAACCTATGAAAATAGTATATTCATAAACTACTACAGCAAGCGCTGGTGACTGTTTCTTGCTAGTCGTACAGAAAACCGACAGCAGAGATGTCCTCAGTCTCCGACTGGAGCAGTGATGAGTGATGATTACATCATGTGTGCCTAAGGCGTATAATATCATTTTGTGAGATATATGTACCTTGCTCATTTTAATTCAGGCAAATAATTGTTCACGCTGTCCAAGCACATATTTTCCCAGTTCAATACCCAGAAGAATATGGGTGATTTCTAAACATCTTCCCTGAGCTACGTTGTGTATACTCAAGAATATAATTATTCCGAGAGAATAACATTGGTGGGTGGACAGCGAGATAATGCGCCTGTTAATTTGCAGAGGCATTTGTTTTTATTTTGTCTAAAAGATCGTGGTACTAAGCTATCAGACCGTTTGAGAAACGAAGCTACCAGACTGTGAAGTGTCATCATTACAACAGAATTGACGAAAACCAAGGCTGCAGGACTTGCTCATACACGCTAAGTGCTGACTAACAGGCACCAGCAAACGGCAATAAAAATTAAATATCAGTTTTAAATTTAAATTTAAATTCTCAAACCAAATCTCGATGACGAGAAATTTTATTGTCATTTAAAACTCACCATCATTCTATTTATTTTAACCTGTTAAAACTACTTGATTATTAAATGTATTACATGTTATTTTAAAACATAATAATTTTAGTTGATTCAGTTATTATAGGTGTGAAAGCAACGTATGAGCAAGACTCTTTAATATATCTACATTTTGACAGATATTTACATTTATAGAGCTTCTTCTTGTAAAAGGGAATTTCGCTGGATTTACACCAGCTGGGGGCTTGAACGGGCTATAACCATTGCTTAATTCTTCACAAAAGACGACGGACAGATATAAGTTAACAATTGCTCGGCCCTACGCAGCAATGTTCTTGACTCCTGAATTATCTTGTGAACTTGGACGAATCAATGAACAACCTCCAATCGTCGTCTTTGTAGTTGATGTGTAGTGCTGCCATCAGACCCACTTTATCAACGCAAGCAATGAGGTTATCTGTCATTTTGAAATATGGAAGCAGATCTTTTTGCCGAGCACGAAACACAGACACATGCACATTCTCTTCTAGAAGATTCCATTGCTGCAGTCTGGACCCCAACAGCTCTGTGTTATTTTTTTTGGCAATTCCAGATCTCTCACTAGATCATTCAATTCACTCTGGGTAATTTTATGTGGCTGTGCAGACTCTTCAATAGGCACGAAATCAGGATCTCTTGATGTAGATGCTTTCACAGGTGACGGATGTCCACTGGCCTTAATATATTCTTCAACATCCAGATTATAAGATTCTGGTGGGTCCGGAACAAGAAGTCCTTCCCTGTGAGGCACTGGCTGCATAGCAGAGGGAATATTCGGATTGGTCACAGACCGCTTTTTCTTCTTAGAAATACCATGTCCAATGGGAGGAGTTAAAAAAAAGTAACAATCATTAAGATGGTTTGTCGGTTCCCTCCACACCATTGGAACTGCAAAACGCATCGATCGTCCTTTTCGGTTCAACCAGCAGCACAGATTCGTTGCACAGGATTGACAACATATGTGTGGGGCCCAATACCGATCCTGGTCACCGATCTCACAACCAAAATAAAGGCTGTAAGCTTTCTTTATCATCGGTGTAATGGGTCGCCTTTGTGATAGCAAAGTTATTTGTCCGCAAATATAGCAAAAATAATCCGCACTGTTCATACATTCACGAGGCATCTTCTTCTTCTTCGTACACTCTCAGACGTCCACTTGAATGTTCTCAAAGAAAGCAGTAGTCAGTTTGAGGCTATTTGAATCCCCGTAAAGCTTTTCCACGAAAGAAGCTGGCGTCGGCCATGTGCACTTTCTCTGTACCACATATAAGGGACAACTTTGAAGCAGATGTTCAGCAGTCATTTTATCAGTGCCACAGTTACACTGATCGGTAGTTCCTATCTTTAGTTTGTTGAATAGATGGTATCTCAGTCTGTTGTGGCCAGTGCGGAGTCTGAAGATTACCACTTGTTCTCTTCTGTGGAGCTGGTAGTAAGCATCAGTCTGTATGTGCCCTGGATGTTCAACATTCCATTTGTGTCTGTATCTGATCCTGATAAAACTCTTTGCCTCCTCAAAAGTTATGCTTGCATCAGGCTGAGGTAGATGTGAACCTTCATTTGCCATTCTGTCAGCCTCTTCATTGCCGGTGATGTTACAATGAGATGGGATCCATTGGATCACAACACTTTTGAATCGTTTTGAACGACACGTCTGCACTCACAGAATCCACAACACAAATGATGACAAGGAGGAAATGTGGTTGCAATGACTGCTACAGATTGCGTCATCCAATTGCCGCTCAAGGCTATCCGTCTCGTGGGGAATCACGCGCCAGGGCTATAGAAAAGAAAAGGACTGGGTCATTCGCGTCGGGAAGGTGAAGCTACCAGCCTACTGACCCCCCCCCCCCCCCCTTTCCCTCCCTCAGATCTTGAAAACTAGAGCTAATTCGCGATTTTTAAGTTCATATTCGTGATCAGCATGTCCAAATTAGTTTAAAATAGCTACATTTGCCTGGGATACATTTTGGCGGATATAATTGGTGGATTTGGTGTAATTTCGGACACCCTTGGTACTATATTTGGATAATGGAAATCCGACTTTGTTTTCTTGAATTAGTACACCATGTGTCCTAATTATAATCCATCAAGGGTTGAATGGTATACTTTATTTTAAAAAAAGTGTGGATGATGGCAGATAATTGCTGGTGGATTGGGTGTCATCCTGGAGACCACCTGGGCTTTCTTACCCCTTTTCACCTTGTTAACAATAGGGCAGTTATGAGAGACTTTACCCTTGTTGTTGTTGATGATTTTGTTTGTATTTGTTATTTATTTTAATTGGTTTTTTTTTCCAGGGGAGGGAACACAATTCACACAATTTTACTGTTTTGATTTACTATATTTTGACTGAGTGGAAAAGGGGCGGGGGAAGAAGAGAAGATACTATATTTAGATATCAGAAATCAAATGTTATTATCTTGAATTTACTACACTATATATATCCTAATTATAACCCATCAAGGGGTGAGCGGGATACTTTGTCTTTAAACAAAACCAAACAAAATCAATATTAGTAGTTCACTTTGTCCATGTTACTGTTGTTGTTGTTTTGGCTAAAAGTTTCTTTAGGATGGGGTAGACGGCTCCATACACAACACTTCTTAGTCGCCTCCTACCACATGCTTGGTGGGGCACATGATTACTATTCCATGCTCACATTTTGGGCTCCGGTAACACACGATTGTGGACAAATATAATCGCCTACGCAACAAGGTACGGTTCTCGGTACATTTGTGTTTGGCATTGAAATTTACAAATCCTGGCTGGCATAGTTTGTTATTGCGGCTACTGTACTTTGTTTACATAGCGTATCTGTATGGATCGCGAAGTCTGACTGGAATTTGTAAAAACTGATCCTGACAATCTATTCAGACTTTGTTAGTACTAACTAGGCCTACTTAATGCGGTGCACATGTCTAATAATATGTCCAGTAGTTACCATGCATAATTTAGACAAGACAGTGGCAGACAATGCGAATTTCTTATTCTATGGTTGATACATAGGCCATGCATTATAAACAAAGACACGGCCTCAAAACAAGCTTACGACAGGGACAAAGAAGGATAAATAATATAAAACAAAATTCTGGCGTGCATTGTTTTACGTCAGCCGAAGCACACTTTTTAATTTCTGAATTAAAAATAAAATAAATTGTTCATTTTTTTTTTCACCCTCAAGTTACAGGCATACCTCGCTCATAGGACATGTTAGGTTCCAGGCCACTGTCGTAAAGCGAAATATGGTCTTTTCTGATGTACTTTTTGCAGAAGTAGGTCTTTTTACTGCTCATGTAGAATTTTCGCCTCAGGACAGGGCATAAAAAATTGAATAAACACATGTACAAGCTACGACTGTCTGCTTCACCACTTTGCACATGTGGATTAAACGAACAAACTGCTGAGCATGGATTGTCCTCTGTACGACCAGTTAAGAAAGATATACTGGCCTAATGACTCAACACTAAACTCAAAGCTGTATGGAGCTAAAGAGGAACTCCAGACAACGGTCAAATACATCATGAGAACTCGTATGACGGTGTAAAAATCAAAGATGCAATCACAAAAAGAAGAAGAATCTAGTTGTCTGCATGCAGGAGGATCTCACTATGGACCCCATGATAGGCAGGAGGAGCTGAGAAGTGGCACTGTGTAGGACGTGACGATTCCTTGGGAGAGCCCAGAACGAGAGCACAGCATTTTAGCTCTGCATATTTGGAGAGCCCCCTTGGATGGCAGGGAATGCGCATTACGCCACATGCTTCTTCCTCCTAGCTTGGGACCAGACGTGATGGTCCTTCAAATGCAAGCCAAGCTGGAGAAACTGGAGCTCATAACTTCACAAACTCAACACGTTTCAGAATAGCAGAAAACCCACAGAAAAAACCTAGATCTACAATGTAGATAATACCAAAGACTCTTCAACTTGGTATTGGCTGCAAAAGAGTGAAAAGCTCAGCAGCACTAGTTAACAGACAACAGCAACAGACCATAACTGTATAACAGGTGTTGAAAATCGACAGACCTAGAGAATTACACAGTATAGTAAAACAGTAATTAACAAGAAAACAAATTAATATATAAGGATTAGTGATGGAGTGACGGAAAAGTGAGGGTCTGGTGAGGTTCTCGTAATCATTATTGATGATGAAAGATGATTAGAGAATTGGGTGTCATCCCAGACACTCTGGGCTTTCCCACCCTCCTACCACTTGTTAACTGATGTGAGAGACCACTTTTTTGGAACAGGGGAGGGCACACATATATGCATACATTCACACAATTTTACACTTTTGTTTTACTCTATTTGGACGAGTGCAGGGAGTGGGGTGAAATGATGCCATATTTAGATATCGGAAATTAAAATTATTGTCTGTAATTAGCTACACTACATATCCTAATTATAACCCATCAGAGGTTGAATGGGATACTTATTCTTCAATTTAAAAAAAATAATTTTGAAGGTTAATAAATTTTCATTGCTCACAGACAACTGCATTAGTGCTCTGATCTCCACCCTTAGATCACACAAGGAGGATCTCAGCACAGTGCATGAACTCTGTAGCAGCGGCGCGAATCCCAATGTGTGTATATAGGAATCACACATTCTATAAATATATTTGTGGTGGGTAGATGTCTAATTTTAAAATTTTGTCAGGGCAGCGGCCTTTACCATTTCCAACTGCCGTGGGATTTTTAACTTGTGCACGGGACCTCCTATTTTTTCGCCCTTATCTTAAACTACTGAATGAAAAAATTGCCTAGAAAAATCACTAATAGCCAATAAAAGCTGGGGTTGATTGCCACGTCCTGTAAAGGATAAGCAACTAACTTTTTTTTTTATCTGAGAAGGCTAGACATCTGATCTCACTACTCAGGATATCAGGGGGGAAGTATAACAACATTAGGACCACTGGTTCTGATAAACATTTCCATAACTTATATTCCCTCTACTGGGAATCGAACCCAGTACCTGTAGAATTCAACGCGCATGCCATACCTCTTAGCCACTCTGACTCCTAGCAGTAATTGTAATATCTTATAGTGTTACTATTCATCGCCATCATTACACCTAAGCTCTGTGTGGAAAGTAGACCTTCAGTCAGTTCATGCCAAGTCCTCCAGTCTAGTGCTATCCTTTCAAGTTTTTCTTCTCTCTTTTTTTTTAAATCCTTTTTAAACGTGCCTTCATTTCACTTCTGTATATGTTTTTGGGTCTCTTCATTTCTTTTCCCTTCTGGATTCCAGAACAAGGACTGCCTTGAATGTTTTTAGTGGGTTTCCTTGATTATGTATCTTGTCCAGCACCAATGGCTTTTCTTTACCTCTTGTGTTACTGGTTTTTGTCTGGTTCTTGCGATCAGTTCCACATAAAGTAATCTTTTCAAACCATTTTGATTTTTTTGTTCTATACCAGAATCCATTTATGAAAGTCTGTAGCTTCTTCATTCATTCATAACCCTCCACTCCCAAAGGAGCATAGGCCTTCAACAAACACATGCCAAGTCCTCCTGTCACGTGCCATCATCTCAAGTTCTTTCCATGTTTTCCTCATCATTTTCATCTCTGTTTCCAACTCTCTTCTCCATGTACTTCTTGGTCTTCCTCTGCCTCTCTTGCCCTGGGGGTTCCAGAACAAGGACTGCCTTGTAATGCTATCAACAGGTTTCCTCAGTGTGTGTCCTATCCATCGCCATCGTCTTCTTCTCATTTCTTGTTCCACTGGCACTTGTCTAGTTCTTGTCATCAGTTCCACGTTGGTAACCTTGTCATACCATTTTAATCCCTCTATTCTACGCAAGCACCCATTTATGAAAGTCTGTAGCTTTTTGGTTGTTGTCTTTGTTGTTCTCCATGTCTCTGAGCCATACAATAGGACTGACTTCACATTTGAGTTGAAGATTCTTATTTTCATGTTGGATCCTATTTCTCTTGATCTCCATATATTTCCCAATGCAATGAAAGCTCCTCTTGCCTTTTGTATTCTTATTTTGATATCGCTGTCTGTCCCTCCAACTTTGTCTATATTACTGCCAAGATATGTGTATGATTCTACATCTTGTATTGGTGTTTCTTCAAGTTCAACCCTGTTATCATTACCTGCATTTATTCGCATTATTTTTGTCTTTTCCCTGTGTATTTTCAGACCCAGTTGCTGTGACCTCTCATCGAGTGTTTTCAATTTGTCCTGCATCTGATTACGGCTATGGGACAGAAGAGCCAAGTCATCAGCAAAATCCAGATCATCCAACTGCTTAGTCAGAGTCCACTGGATTCCATTTCTGTTGTGTGTTGTCGATGATCTCATAACCCAATCTATTGCCAGCAAGAAAAGAAATGGAGACAAGAGGCATCCCTGTCGCACTCCTGTTCTTATCCCAAACGGTTCTGTAAGCTGTCCTTCGTGAAGAACTCTGCATGTCATGTCTTCATATGTTTTCTTTATTAAATTGATGATCTTCAGGGGAACTCCATAATGCCTCAACAATTTCCAAAGTGATTCTCTGTCTACACTGTCAAATGCCTTTTCGTAGTCCACAAATCCGATGTATAGTGGTGAATTCCATTCCAGACTTTGTTCAACTATTATTCTCAAAGTGGCTATCTGGTCTGTACATGATCTGTTTTGTCGAAAACCTGCTTGTTCATCTCTCAGTTTCTTGTCTATGGACTCTTTTAATCTCTCAAGGATAATCCTGTAGCTTCTTGGTTGTTGTTATTGTTGTCTTCAGGTTTCAGTTCCATACCATGTGACTTTATTGACATTTGAGTTTTTGTGTTGAATTTCATTTTATTTATATTTATTTTCCAGTTCATTGAAAGTCCCTCTTGCCTTTTTTGTACTTATTTTAATATCACTTTCCATTTCTCCAGCTTTGCCTATGTTGCTGCCAAGATGAATGTATGAGTCCATGCAGAAGTGGCGTTTCTCCAAGAGTAGGCTGGCTATAATTTGCTGCATTTGTTTCATAATCTTTGTCCTCTCTTTATGTACTTCCAGACCCAATTGATGTGACCTGTCATCCAGCTTTTTCACTTTTTTTTGCACTTGGTTATTTTGATAGAATAGCGATGGCATCCTCAAAATCTAGATCATTGAGATGTCTTGTCAGAGTCCACTAAATTCCATTTCTGGTGGTTGGTGTTGTTTTCATAATCTAATACATAGCTATTTAATAGAAAAATGGTGACAAGAGGCATCTGTGTTGCACTCCACAGTTTGTCTCTCAAAGGTTCCATAAGTTAACCTTCATGAACTGAAGGCAAAGAAAAAGATGCTTTAAAAGTTGTATGTAATCAGTAATGAAGTTTCACGTGTATATTTTTTATAGAAGAGGTTGCGAATTGTACTTATAGCGTATTTTGATCATGGTAGTTCACAGAAGAAATCAAATTAATATTTCTCATTGAGAATCAGATTGATCACATATGCATAAGTAAGAAGTTTAGGTCATCATTGCATGATGTAAAAGTATGTAGAGGAGCAGATGTGGTATCAGTCCCACCATCTTCTGTTGGCTAAAACAAAATTAAAACTCAAGAAATTTAAACAGTATATAGCTATAGACAACAGTATAATGTGGGATACTAAGAAATCAGGAAATAAGAGAAAAATTTTCAATCACAGTATCCAACAAATACCAGGTACTCCAATAGCTGGAAGATGAAGCAGATACGGAAGACCAATGGCAACAAGTAAAAAATATATGGAACGAGACGTGGAGAAGTACTGAGAAAAAGAGAACATCAGCACAAAGCATGGATAACAACAGAAACCATTACCAAGATAGAAGATAGGAAAAACAAGAAAGCAGAAGCAAAACCAGAAGCTCCAAAGCCAAGGCTCATGAAGTGTACATAGAAGCAAACAAAGAAGAAACATCAAAAGAGACAAGAGGAAGTATATTGAAGGGATGCAGAGGAAGCAGCAGCCAAAGGAAATATGAGGGACCTGTACAACAACACAAAGAAGCTAACAGGGAAATATAAGCAAGCAAATGGCCTCATAAAAGATAAGAATGGAAAATTGCTTAGTAATATACAAGAACAAATGAAGAGAGGGACAGAACATTTTGAGGAACTTCTCAATAGACCAGCTCCAACTAATCCCCCAGACATCCAGCCAGCAGAAGAGGAGCTACTAATCAGCTGCGAATGACCAAGTAGAGAAGAAATAAAGAAAGCCATTAAGCTTCTGATAGATGGAAAAGCAGCTGGTCCAGATGGAGTGCCAGCAGAGGCCATCAAAACAGATATTGATACCTCTAGAGATATTATACAAACTACTTGGCAAAGTCTGGGAGAGAGAGGAAATACCAGCAGAATGGAAGGAAGGTTATCTGGTCAAGTTGCCTAAGAAGGGAAATTTACAAGAGTGCACAAATTATAGAAGAATAATGTTACTATCAGTGCCAGGAAAAGTATTAAACAGAATCATCCTTGAGAGATTAAGAGTCCATAGACAAGCAACTGAGAGATGAACAAGATGGTTTTTGACAAAACAGATCCTGTACAGACCAGATAGCCACATTGAGAATAGTAGTTGAACAAAGTCTGGAATGGAATTCACCGCTTTACATTGGATACGTGGACTATGAAAAGGCATTTGACAGTGTAGACAGAGAATCACTTTGGAAATTGATGAGGCATTATGGAGTTCCTTTGAAGATCATTAACTTAATATGAGTTGCAGTCAAAAAGTTTTGCACTTTACTAAGAAAGCGTTAAGACAGCCGGGATTGCTGTGTATCATTGTAAAGACACACTATTGGTTTACATTTCCTGCGCGTACATGGCGCGCGCGGGGTGCCATGTGAAAGAGAAATTGGCGGGAAACTCGTTCAGTTGTGTATGGAGCAGTGTCATGGACAAAAGGAGCATCGAGCCGAAACATCCGCACAGATGTTGGACATTTGCAATGCTGACGAAGATGATTTTTTTCGTAGACTGGTTACTGTGGACGACTGGTGGGTGCATTTCTATAACCCCGAGACTAAAAACCAGAGCAAACAATGGAAACATTCCTGTTCGCCACCACCAAAGAAGGCAAAGACGGTACCCTCTGCGGGAAAGGTCATGCTCACCCTAGGTCTTTTGGGACTGCCGCGGGGTAATACTCACCGACTACCTTCCTCGTGGCCGTACTATCAACTCCACGTACTACTAAAGCCTTCTCCAGCAGTTACGAGAAGAAATGAAGCGCAAAAGACGCGGGATGCTGTCCAGAGGTGTTCGTCTGCTTCAGGACAATGCGCCGGCTCATGCAGCTCATGGCTCCATCGTCCTTGCCCAGCAGTGCGGGTATGAAATCATGCCCCATCCACCATACTCACCAGACTTGACACCGAGTGACTTCTTCCTGTTTCCAAACATGAAGAATCCGCTTCGTGGACGTCATTTTTCTAACGACCAGGACTTGATTACTGAACTGGAGACGTGGTTCCGGGCCCAGACGGGGGTGTTCTACAATCAGGGCATCAGGAAGGTGAAGAAGAGATGGGAGAAGTGCATTGCCTTGAAGGGTGAATACATAGAGAAGGACTAAAGTTCACACCAATTTCCAGGTACGTGCCTTGATTCCTTCATACTAAAGTGCAAAACTTTTTGACCGGCCGTCGTAAGGAAGACCTATGAAGATATGACATGCAGAGTTCTTCATGAAGGACAACTTACAGAACCGTTTAGGATTAAAATGGGAGTGAGTCAGGGATGCCTCTTGTCTCCATTTCTTTTCTTACTAGCAATAGATTGGGTTATAAAAACATTGACATCACACAACAGAAATAGAATCCAGTGGAATCTGACTAAACAGCTAGATGATCTGGATTTTGCAGATGACTTGGCTCTTCTGTCCCATAACCATAATCAGATGCAAAAGAAAATGAAAATTCTCGATGAGAGGTCACAACAAGTGGGCCTGAAAATACACAGGGAAAAGACAAAGATTATGAGAATAAATGCAAGAAATGATAACAAGGTTGAACTTGAAGAAACACCACTAAAGGATATAGAATCGTACACATATCTTGGCAGTAATATAGACAAAGTTGGAGGGACAGACAGCGATATCAAAATAAGAATACAAAAGGCAAGAGGAGCTTTCATTGCATTGGGAAATATATAGAGATTAAGAGAAATCGGATCCAACACGAAAATAAGAATCTTCAACTCAAATGTGAAGTCAGTCCTATTGTATGGCTCTGAGACATGGAGAACAACAAAGACAACAACCAAAAAGCTACAGACTTTCATAAATGGGTGCTTGCGTAGAATAGAGGGATTAAAATGGTATGACAAGGTTACCAACGTGGAACTGATGACAAGAACTAGACAAGTGCCAGTGGAACAAGAGTTGAGAAGAAGACGCTGGCGATGGGTAGGACACACATTGAGGAGACATGTTGATAGCATTACAATGCAGTCCTTGTTCTGGAATCCACAGGGAAAGAGAGGCAGAGGTAGACCAAAAAACACATGGAAAAGAGAGCTGGAAACAGAGTTGAAAATGATGAGGAAAACATGGAAAGAACTTGAGTGGGTGGCACAGGACAAGAAGACTTGGCATGTGTTTGTTGAAGGCCTATGCTCCTCATGGAGCTAAAGGGTGTTGATTGATTGAAGTTTTAAAGTTTTTTGTTCTTTTTTTTTCTTCTAAACTCAACTGGAGCATTTATTGTTGGACATGCTTTGGACATTCATCTTTTATCTTAGAAACTCTGGCACGTATTTTCTGTAACATTAATATGTCAGTTAAATCGTTAACAGTTTTGGAGCTTTTTGTTTTTAGTGTAAGTGATAACAGAAAAAGCAAATTTATAATAATAATAATAATAAATTCTTTAAGCACCAAACACGGCGCATAAGGCAGAAACCAGTGCTCTCCAGTTTGTTCGTTGCGACGCCACTCCTCTTAGCTCTTGCACATTATTTAGGCCCAACGTTCTTCCTTCTCTTATTATTGTTCTTCTGAGTGTTTCTTTTGGTCTTCCTTTTTTCCTCTTACCCTCAGGAACCCAAGTGAGCGCCTGTAGTGGTATTCTGTTGTTTTGCATTCGTAGGACATGACCGATATATGACCATCGTCTTTTCCTTATATAGTCAGAGACATATTTCTGCCTAGAGTCTTCTCTTATTTGTCGATTAGTCTTGAATTCTTTCCAACTGATGTTCATGAGTTTTCTAAGACATTTGTTCTCGAATGTATTCAGCTTGTTCTCCAATGATTTTGTTATTTTCCAACTCTCACAGCCGTATGTTAACACTGAGATAACATTTGAATTAAACAGACGAAGCTTGGTATGTATATTCAATGATCGTAATTTCCAAATGTTAGATAATCTATTGAAGGCGCTAGCTGCCAAAGCAATTCTAGTATGGATTTCTCTTGTTGTGTCACCATCCTGAGTCATTTTACTGCCTAAATAATTGAAACTTTCAACTTTCTGTAGTTTTTCCCCGTTCAAGATGATATCAAAGGTCTCGTTAGAAAAGTTCATAGCTTATACAAGTCTGTATATTCTTCTTCTTTGGTCCTTGGCCACTGACTGGCAAAGCAATCACTGAACATCACGCCTGGTGGCGTCTTGTAGGGCAGCAACAAACTGTCTCCACTTTGCTTGGTCAACAGCCATCCTTCGTGTAGTGCCCCAGCTCTGGTTCATGCTTTGCATCTCTGCCTCTACAGTTCTGCGCCAAATAGTCTTTAGCTAGCTTCACTGTCACTTTCCTTCTGGAGCCTATAGCATGGCAGTTCTGGTGATGGTATCAGGGTCTCTTCTAAGGATGTGGCCAACCCATTTCCAGCGTCTACTCGCTGTGATGGTGTGCATGTCTTCTTGGTGGCTCCAAGTTAGCATTTCTTGGTTGGTGAGGGTGCTCAGTTTGTAACATTTTATCCAAAATCAGCTTTATTTTGGAACCATATTTTTTTTTTTATTTCTCAGAAGTAGCCCAAAATTGTTAGAAAATAGCCTAAAGTTGCCCAAAATAGCCAGAAATTGACCAAATTGTGATTAAAAAAGTGGCCCAAAAATACTTTAGATTTTCAGAATGTTTCAGTTGCCGGGTATTCGGATAAAAGATTATAGATCTTGTGGCGTAGCGTAGGAAGGATAAGAACTTGTAGTTGTCAGAAATAATTAAGTGAAGCTTTTCTGGGATCACCCCGAGGAAGATTTGGCTCAAGAAGTCCTGTTGGGGTCCTCCACCGGCTGAAGGGAGACAAAGGGTGTAAATTCTCCTAACTAGATAAGGTCTGGAAAAGTTTGTAAGGAGATATTTGGTCTCTCGCTACCGTAGTCCCCTTCTCAGTTATCTATTATTATTATCCTTAATTATTACTGGGATTATATGTTATATTTTATTCGCAGCGGTCTTAGATTAGGTCTGGCCCCCTCGCCTGCCTGGATGCCAGTGGAAGTTGCCTCATTTGGCTCAACTTTTAGTGTGTTATTTCCGCTTGGGCACGTGACCTGAAGCGTGCCTCATGTGACTTTGGCATCTGATAGACGCTCCAATTAATAACGTTAAAAGTCATGTGAGGGGTTACCCAGAGTGGGTCTAACTGGTTCTACCTAAGTCTAAGTAGTCTGCCATAAATTAAAACCGGTTTCGTGCCATTGAGGTTAGATTCAGAATGACGTCGTTAATCTAAAAATAGTACTAGACGCTAAAATTGTTATCAACGAGCTAAATTCGTCGCGTATTTTTACCGGCTTTTCGATCATGCAGTGAAGATGAATTTAAAAAAATGGTGTCTCGTAAATTAAATGAAGAGAAGATTGGGCCAGTCGTCACACAAGCCCCTCCTCAAGTTTGACGTTCCGTCTAACTCCTCTGGTCCTGTCCTTCTCTTCCTTTACAGCTTCTCATTTCTCCTCGTTTGCATCAGGATGTTTACTAAAAAATCTGCCCCTATGTTGTTCTTCCCAGGTATGTATTCTGGTTTTCTTTGGATGCCTACGTCTGCAGCAATGCTTCCCTAGGTCTTGTAACTGGTCTACCCTATGTGTTGAGGTTACCTGGTTACAGTCTGAACAGGACTTCACATATCAATCTATGTCTTCCATGATGCCTGGCCAATAATAATGGGTGGCTATCCTTTGATTTGTGGCACCATTACCCAGGTGTTCACTCAAAGTAGCAATGTGCCCCCATTCCATAACTTTATTTAGATATGTGGATAGCACCACAATCTGTCTTTTTAGCCCTCGGCCAGCTTTCCTGTGCAATAGTCCATGTTCCATATTTCTCTTTCTTCTTGCAATTCAGATGAATTTCTAATTTAGAGTCCCTCTCTATGCATTTGGAGCCAGACCTGGTCTGGATGGCAGCCATAACCACAGTCTTTACCTGTTCTCCTAAAAAGACATATCTACGCCCTAACATCAGGGGGTAGAAAGGATCCTCTAAAACTGTGGCATTGATTTCCCCTTCCACATAGCGACAACTGACTTGAATCTTCGCTGTGGGCAAAGTTAAGGGTAATGCTCCCTTGAGTGGCCCTTGGATATCCACTGTTTCTGTGGTGAGTTGTTCGGGGTGCACTAGAGATGCAGAAATGACCACGTCATAGGACAAACCTGTGTCATACATCCCGATGACTTGTTTGCCATTCACGGTCACTGTCTCCTGTATACGTGGGTGATGGAGGCTATTCTGACTCACTGTCAGTTCCTTCCTGTCAACAGCCCTCACCTGCAACATGATGTGGATGGTTTTTCCTTCTGCAATCTGCAGTATTGTGGTTGCTGATTTTACAAATCTTACATCACTTTTCTCCCCGCCTTTGGAAAGATGTTGAGCTGATGGCACAGGACAGGAAGACTTGGGATACATTTATTGAAGGCCTGTACTCCTTGGAAAACTGAATGGTGATGAGTGAATGATGAATGAATTTTGCAAGTGGAGTTTCTTGTTAGAAATGTTTGAAATTAGTTTATATTTGTATGTGAATTTTCAAGAAGAATACAGGCTTCAATTCATCATATGTTTTTCATTAACACATTTTTTACTGATTCATGTTTTGTTTATTTTCTTCAGATACTTGAATCACTTGTGCTATATCATGAGAGCAGTTCATGTTACTAGAAGTGGTTACCATATGGCGACTTAAACACTGTTCCTTAAGTGACCAGAATGGCACTGAAATCTCTTTGTTCATTGCCAGCTTGGCAGAATAAAAGAGCGACACCCCAAACTGAGCTAGAAACAGAATACTACTGCGAGGAAAGATGTGGTCACAGTGCTGTTTGCATTAAGGATGAACTGTTAATTTGG
Organism: Oreohelix idahoensis; assembly: GCA_024509875.1. Classification (NCBI taxonomy): domain Eukaryota; kingdom Metazoa; phylum Mollusca; class Gastropoda; order Stylommatophora; family Oreohelicidae; genus Oreohelix; species Oreohelix idahoensis. Next base: position 37,971 of record JAMPIV010015163.1, read on the forward strand.
GGAGGATATAATGTTAGTACAATTTATGTGATTTGTTGATGTTTAATCATACATTTTATTGTGTGCTAATAAAAATGTCCTGAGTATATTCAGGTCCTAAAAGCAAGGAATAATAGCAGAGAATTATGTAATAATTAACACAGAAAAGAAATATGGACTGGGGTGGTTGGGAAAGCCAAGGTAATGAATGAAATATATGTATCAGATGTGAAAGTGATTGCCCTTGTAGTGAAAGTTATTGCCTTTGTAGTTCCCATAGGTCTCTGAGAAGACAAAGAAAGAATAGGACTTCTGCGGCCTCAGACTGCTGTGAGATTGTGCATGGGGCTGGCAACCTTTTCATGTAAAGAAATTGCGACAGAAACTGCTGCAGGAGCACGTGGTTTGACACAGACTTTTATACTGGGACCAGCTGCAGTGATGACTCCATACACTATAAGGAGCAAACAAAAGAAAAAGGAAATGGCAGCGAGTGAAAGAGACTGGTTTCAAGAAATAAAAAAAATCAGTGTGGTTAAAAATCTCAGTTTTGTGTTGCTTATATTTTATAATATAATTCAGATTCTCTTCTATCAAGTGGTGTAGGTTATATGTTTCAAAAATTTTCTTAGATACATGTAATATGCCTTTAAAAGCATTGATGTTATCAATGGATATGACTCACATTATGAAAACATGTTGGTAGCATTGCAAGGCAATCCTTGCTGTGCAATCTCCAGGGGAAGAGAACGAACGAACGAACTTTATTTTCAAAGGGTTAAGAATTGGGCACGCAGGCCCGTGTGACATTCTGCCCTTCCTCTCTCTCTCATCATGTATACTGTATCCTTTCATCGAAGAGAAGTGGAGCGAGAACTACGAAACGTATGGAGAAAAAAAATGATTCAGAAATTAAAAGGATAAAGAAGACATGGAAGGACCTTCAGTGGATGGCCTTGAACAGAAGGACTTAGCAGGAATTAGTTGAAGGTCAATGCTGCTTGAGGAACTGAGGAGTGATGATAAAAGCGGTGACCCATTCAAAACAATGAATATAAATCCGACTGTTAAACTCAGTTTTCTCTGAATTCAATTACTCAGGCATGCTGTCTTTACAGGCATATAATCGTTCACTAAATTTTCTGCTTTGAATATTTTTTTCTCTGTTACAAAGATCTTTGAAAGATGTTTCTTGTGATATGAGGGTAAAAAGAAAAGGATCCCGTTACACGCCCATTGAGGCATATTGGGAATATGGTGTTAGGCCCATATTTTCTTGACCGTCGGCACACTAGGGGTGACGTGGTCAACATCACGCCGGCCGCCTTAACCTTCCCAGAGTTGCTCTGGTACCCAGTTGGGGCTGGGTCGACCCAGGAGCCGTTTGCGCCTAAAAATATCCCACCTCATCTGGGGATCGAACCATAGACCACTGAGCTAGGAAGCCAGTGCACTAACCACTAAGATACCGCGGCTCTTGTGATATGAACATCTGAGTATCTCTCTGAATGCTGAAATGTTACAGGTTTTGTGAAATTTCATCACAAATAGAAATGCACAATTCCTGAGCAGTATGAAATGAAAAGGAATGGTCAACGCTTCTGTTACTTTTATTGATGAGTTGCCATTGTGCAATTTGAAAACTAATTTTATTATTTAAAAAAGAAAAAGAAAGAAAAAAATAAACAAAAGTAAACTTGCACTAACTGAACAATACAGTACTTATGTATTTCATTCTGTTTTCTTTATTTTTTGTAAATTCAGGAGACGGAAGGTTCAACATACTGTGACAATACATCCTTGTGGGTCTATAACTTGGACTTGGATATATGGTGAGGAGCTGAGTTCTTATTTGAGCTAAATTCTGGTAATAAAAAGGATATTAAGCTCACAAATAATCACTGCTTATCATTGAAAATGTTAAATTAGCTTTAAGCTTATCAGTTTTTATATTTGGAATATGACAGGTAATGAGAGAGCTGACAGACTAGCTCTGAGAGCACCCATAGTGGGGACACTGGATATGGATAAAGTAGAAATACTAAAGGCAATTAATGATTGCTTGTTAGAGCATGACACTGCAATAGATGAATCAACAAAGCTAAGATTGATGGAATTTGGCATCAAATGTAAGGCTAGTGGGGATGGACGTATGAGAGGATGCTTTTGTCATGTATGCAACCAGTGCTGAATAGGAACAGAAAGCATTTATACCCTTCACCATATGCTAAGGGTGACTGAGCATCTATGGGTTTGCCTGGAGTGCAGTAAATGTCAACTCTATTCAACAATAATAACAAAAATGATGTTTTCCTAACTCTGACAATTGAATAGTAACATTAACTAAACTTCAGAACCATTGTTTTTGTCATTCTCTTTGTTTTCCTTACCATTTTTTAACTATTAACAATGCTCATGGTGCCTTTATCTAACTCTAAATATGTTATGTTTAACCTTCCTACAGCAGTGTAGGTTCATTGCCATAAAAATGACCACTTCATTTTTTTCTCATTTCCTGTTAGTTAATTTTCATTTTAGATTTACTTGCGATTGCAGTTCCATCTAGTTTATTTTCATTTTAGATTTACAAGATGTTTCAGGTCCATTTAATTTATTTCATTTTAGATTGACAAGCTATTTCAGGTTCATTTCTAAGCTGTCCTATACATCCTCTTCTGGTATACTCCCTTGAAATTGTAGCCTCACTTTGCTCAGTCACATCACCATACTAATATGCTGCCTTTTACTAGTATCCTTACTTTGCTCCACATCACATCATCTATTGGTGTACTTGTAGCCACAGTTTGCCCGACATCACATTATCTTCAGGTGTGTTTCTTCTTACTTGTATCCTTAGTTTGCACAACATTGCATCATCTTCCGGTATGTTCCCTGTTGCTTGTAACCTCAGTTTGTTCAGCATTACCTCATCTTCTGGTATGTTCCCTTTTGCTTGTAACCCCAATTAGTTCAACGTTACCTCATCTTCTAGTATGTTCCCTTTTCATTGTAACCTCAGTGTGTTCAACATGACCTCATCTTCTGGTTTGCCCCACTGTACTTTTATCCTCACTTTGCTCAAGTCATATCATCTTCGGGTATATTGCCTAGAATCCTCAGATTGCTCAACATCACATCAGCTTTTGGTATACTCACTTGTACATGTAACCTCAGTTTGCTAACATAACATCATCAGTATGCACCCTAGTATGCATCAATCAATCAATACCCTTTAGCTCCCCGAGGAGCATAGGCATTCAACAAACACATGCCAAGTCTTTCTGTCCTGTGCCATCTGCTCAAGTTCTTTCCATGTTTTCCTCATCATTTTCACCTCTGTATCCAGTTCTCTTCTCCATGTGTTCTTTGGTCTACCTCTGCCTCTCTTTCCCTGTGGATTCCAGAACAAGGACTGCCTTATAATGCTATCAACAGGTCTCCTCAATGTGTGTCCTATCCATTGCCAGCATCGTCTTCTCAACTCTTGTTCCACTGGCACATGTCTGGTACATGTTCTTTTTCAGCATGACATCATTGTCTGGTATGCTCCCTGATCAAATCGCTCAACATCATATTATCTTTTAGTATGCTCCCTTGCACATATATCCTCAGTTTCACTCAACATCACATCACCATCATCTGCTATGCTTCCTGGTACATGTATCATCAATTTGCTCAGCATAATTGTAATTACTTGTCAACAGGATGCAGTATAAAGTGACAGGGAATGCACCACAAAAGAGATCTGGTGCATGCAGTGCACTTATATGGCCTTACTGGTACATCTTCTGTGGGCACACACTCCGTGGAAATGTTAATGACATGCATCGGCTTGACCTGATTAATCTAAATTGGGAGAAAGTTATTGCAATAGAGCCTAGCTTATCACCACGAGACAAGGCGACTGCTTGGGTTTACAGAAACAGGTACTTTAGTGCACCAATGGAATTGGGACAAAATTGCTTTTGTTTATATATTTAGACAAAGAGTACATCGCAAGAGGCACGTAATCATAGGTTATGCCTGAGGCTGGCGTTCTTATGGTATCATTGCCATAGAAACCACCTTTGCAAGCACTGCTCGGGTGTTGGCTTCCTGGAAGGGGCCAATTGCTGTGGTGCTCAATACTCCTTAAGGCGTATGAAAATAAGCAAAATGGTGATGATGGTTTATAAGTATCCTCCTCCCTCCCCCCATATTTTTCAAATAAAAAATGTAGAAGGTGCAGATTTCTGGAAAATGTGGACAGTTTAAATAATGTTGTCATTGTCGTTTTTTTAAATTTATTGTTTATTGTGTGCCTTTAGATAAAAAAAAATCAGCTGTGAAAACTGAATAGGCAGCCATAGACCAAAACAGGTGGTGATCATGGAGGTGTGGGTGTGTTGAATTGTTACTTGTAAAAAATACATATAGGAGGCAATCTGATCATCAGATGAGTCCTCCCGTCGATCAAGTGTGTCTGCCCCTTAATCTCCTTTACACTCTAAATGGGGCGGGCCCACTTGTCTCATGACTCCCAAGTGTCAGCCTCCTGTTCTCTTGTGCAGAGAATTGAACTTTCAGCTTCACTCCTGTTTTCTGCCAGCTGGAGGCAATTGCGAAAGTAACCCCTATGTTGAAAGCAAATTACTATCCTGAGTTCCTTTGCCTATTATGGTTGTTCCACAGTCAGCACGATGCTCTTTCTGCAGTTTTGCTGAGCCTGTTAAGTGCCCTTGTTCTTGGCTGTCCTTTCAAACCCAACTGTTTCATTAGATGATACACAAAATTACCAAGCCAAAAGTGGGTTTGGTTCATGCAAAAATGGCCACCCCAGTGTGTGTTAATGATGGTGTTTAGCAAATACATTTTTTATTGATGCTCATGTATATAAATATCTTTGGTATTATATAACTGAAAATGAGTGTAAATATATGTAGGTTACTAATATGCTTAGTGTGATAATGTTTTTGTTAAAAAAAAAAAATTTGTATGGTAAAATGGAAGGTGAAAGAAGAAGATGAGACAATAAAGCAAAAAAACTGTGCTTACCAGGTTGTGTTTTTATTTGCTTCATAATTATTGCATTTCTTCAGAATCTATTGCTTTGGAGGATTTGGTCCTGAACCATTCACGCATTTATGGGACAGCGAGACTGATGTATTTGCAGAGGAAGTTTGGGTGAGCGCAATTGTTATGGTTGGCTACAGTTTAGTGTCCTAACTTCTTTTAGTAGCTTATTTAACGTAGTTTTAAAAAAAAATAACGGAAAACTGTACTGGGCGGCTCTTATATAATTAAACCACCTTTAACTAAATTATTAAACAAACTCAGTTTTAATTTATTTATCATTTCATAAGTGTGTTTTTGTCTTGATGGGCTTCTTGCCAGCTTCCCATATTTTTTCAGTGCCTGAAAGGTGAACAAAGAATAGTAACACTGTACCATACCATGCAGGTCATAGAAAGCAACTGGGGAGGGTTGGGCATAGAACTTACTACTTCATCCTGTGGAAACTTGAAGCGCCCCCCCCCCCCCCCCCCCCCCCCCCCCCAAATAAATTTGATTATATGAACAAGTCATCTAAAAGAAGAAGTTCAGACAGACAGTGCAACTCAGCAATCAAAGATGGAAGTTTGGTTTTCTTTTAAGTAAGTAGGTTTGTGATGAAATCTAGAAAAACCAAAAAGAAGTCTGAACTCTGACTTACTGTTTTCTGCTAGGAAAATCTCCATGTGGAGCATCTGAAATGTTTAGACACCAAACAAGGAAGGGAAAACTGCATGGGTGGCAGCAGAAATAAAAAAGAAACCATGAAATGGACATCCAAGGACTGTGCAAAATAAGATAAAAGGGAATAGAAAAGAAAATGAACACAGTAGAAATAGTTCTGTCTTCAGGAAATGATGAAGAAAGCACATGTCATAGTGAAAGTGTGACTGTGATGCTGTCAGAGGAAGCCAGAAGGCACTCATATAATGGGTGGTGATTTGACCGAGACTAATGTCTAATGCACTGTTCAAAACTACCAACAAGAAAATAAAGATGTCGGTGTTATACACCAACTAATTGCTAAAGAAGAATTTGTGGAAACAGAATTTTAAACCAGACTTTGAACTATCAAAGATGAAAAGAGAAGTAAAGACTTTACAATCTTAATGGGGAACCTAAAGGCAAAGATGGGAACAGACGGTAGTGGTGTTGAAGACACTATGGGAAAACATGGACTAAGGGTAAAGAAAAAAAAAAACATGAAGAAATGTGCATAAACTTCTGTGCTTCAGATCAACTAGCTATGGAAGGAGTCATGTTTCCACATGAAAGAATACATACAGCAACATGGATATCACTAAGCCACATGACAGAAAATCAGACTAATCATATAAGCATAAACAAAAAAGTTATTTTCATTACATGACATATTCTTGGTGGTGTTTATCTAGGTCTGCTGAGCTTGTTGCTCTTTCACAGCCAATGCCTAGTTGAAGAGTTCTTTGCATTATCTACTTTGTAGATCTTGGTTTTTCTGCCATTCCGAGACTTGTTGAGTTGGAATCATAAGCTCCAATTTCTTACCTGGCTTGGCATGCACTTAAAGGATCCTCACACCTAGTTTCAAGCTAGAAATGGGAAGGGGGGTGGCATACTGTCCATTCCTTAAGGATTTAGAATGTCCTGCACAGAACTACTTCCATCATCCCCCACCTGTCATCTATTGATTATGAGATCCTCCTGCATGCAGCCAACCAGGTAAATGCTGGAGTTAAGGCTGGAGCACAAGTGATTCTCCTTAACTGAGTATGCAATGATGGGTTCTCAACATGTTTAACTACATGGGGAGTCATGAGCAGCATGGATTTCTTTCCATCCCATTATTTGACATATAGTTGTGTGGAGGAGCAGATGTTGCATCAGATTACCATTTTCTATGAGCCAAAGTAGAGATGAAACTCCACCTCACATAGCTACAGACAACACTTTATAAAACTTAGGATGTCTCAAAAATTAAGGATCAAAAGAAACTTTATGGTAACAATTCATTACCATAATACCCGCTGTAATGAAAGTTAGACAATAATTGTTTTGTTTCCATTATGTGTACTCTCCCGAAAATATAAAAGTGCGCAAATGACGGAGTGCATGAACAGTTTGATTATGAAAAGAAGCCAACAACACGATTGATAAACAGTACATGAACTGGAGACAGGAAGGTGCGGAAATGCAGATTAAATCAACAGACAATCAAGAATTTCTTCTGTCCAGTTTCATTCGGGAAACGGATTTAACTCATCATTTTCTTAAAAATAACCTTAAAATGAAAGTTTTCGATTGTTGTTCTGATACCTTAAACTACATTAAAGTGTATTTTTTCTAAGGCACCTATTTTGAGATTGCCTAATCCTCATATTAGTCGACAACTTACACCTACGGAAACCAAGTATCCCATTCTTGAGAATGAATTGCTTGCAATCATCTGGAGCGTAACCAAACTTCAACAATATTTAATAGGCGCCCATTTCACGATCGAGACTGATCAGCGGGCCCAGGCGTCGACTCTAAGAATAAAAGGAAGTTGAGGATTACTCAAAATTTTAATTTAAAGTATTGCAGACTTATTATTTATGGATCAAAAGGATAAGATGGCTGCAATTAAAAACCTGTCAATTTTGACGGGTTATTGCGAGTATAAAATAAGTACCAAGTGCTTTACCAGTTTGAAGATGCAGACAAATTTATGCACTAGTTCAGTGGTCCTCAAATTTCAGCTCTGTAGGTTGTCAAGAAGTATGCAAAATAATGTTTTCTATTTTTTTTTTTTTTTCAGGCTGAACGAGGTTGGAATGATCAGCTACTTTACTTTGACACAGAAAAATATGAATGGATAAAAGTCTTATGCAAGGTACACAGGTTTCTTAGCTTCCATTCGAGGATGTCAATTTTAGAAACAACATGTTGGATTAAATGAATTAACCAGCTCACATCATTTTCAAGCTGTAGGTTGGATTAATAATGTTTCTGAATATCGCATCCAATATCCAGTAGAAAAAGTAAATAAATAAACCCCAAACCAACATGCCAGTATAGATACAAATATGCTTCTGAATAGCACCACAAACCGAACTATTAACCAAAAAATAAAAACCCCAACTTGAGGAACAATACAGAACAGAATGTATAATAAACACAATCATGAAAATAGCACACTAAATGAAAAAAAAAAAGTCCTGATATAACCAACAGTTCCATGTATATGGTAAATGGTTGAAAGGAGTGTGCTACACAAAGGAAAGTAGCAAACATCTTAAGGAAAAAAAAAAGCATCCAATATAACTGTCATGAATGTGATATTTTAGAGGAAAGAACAAGGACCGGATGTATTTTTTGTTGAGTACTAGCACTACGAACATGTCATGGTGAAATGACTGACATGCCTTATTAATCCCAGGAGCTGCCTCCACGGCTGCCTTAGACTACTGGCAGATTTCGCTAAGCATTCATGTCCAAACTTCAGACTTTCACATGTGACATCATTGCAGACTTATAGTTACACCATTTCACTTCTTCTATTCTACGCAAGCACCCATTTATGAAAGTTTAAAACTTCTTGCTGGTTTTTTGTTGTTGTTTGCATGTTTCAAAGCCGTACAAAAGTACTGCCTTGACATTAAATTTGAAGATTCTGAATTTTGTGTTGGATTTGCTTTCTTTTGGTTTACATAATTTCCCAGTGCAATGAAAGCTGCTCTTGCCTTTTGTATTTTTACTGTGTTACCACTGTGTGTTCCTTCATTCATTCAATACCCTACGCTCCCAAGGAGCATAGGCCTTCAACAAACACATGCCAAGTCCCCCTGTCACGTGCCATCATCTCAAGTTCTTTCCACATTCTCCTCATCATTTTCACCTCTGTTTCCAGTTCTCTTCTTCGTGTGCTTCTTGGTCTACTTCTGCCTCTCTTGCCCTGGGGGTTCCAGAACAAGGACTGCCTTGTAATGCTATATTCCAGGTGCCAAATCTGGAGGTTCTCCTAGAAGAAAGAAGGTTAGTCAGCAATACAGACTCCTTTCGGCTTTCTCTGTGTTGCATTGAATGCCTCCCTGTGAGAGGACCTTCTCATGTCTTGGATGGCTGAGTTTTATTTTCCTTAACCCTCCGGCGAGAGCGTTGGCGCACATCGTGCGCCAAATTAAATTAAATTCAAATTTCGCAGTTTTTTTTGCGGTTGGCTGCATTGAACTCTTAGCTATTCCTTCATTCATGTCTTAGCTTTCATTCTGAACAGTTGTGTTGTTATATGTTGTGCGACGAGATATTTAGGGTCCCGCAACTCGAGGAGTGTCATTAGTGGTGTATAAAGTGCGCCACGCGCTCGGTGATGTAAGTATATTTTTCATTTCAATTTTCTGTTTTTCAATTAAATTTGAGACCGTAACAGGCCACTAAGAGCCTAATACATGTCAGGGTGACAGCGACGATGATGATAATGAAAGATTGAAATACCGGGACCACAACTCAAATCAATGTAAATATGTTTGTTTTAAGTGGCGCACTCTGTGCGCCTGCTCTTGCAAAGAAACGAAACGCGCCGGAGGGTTAAGATTGAAATACTGGGACCGCAACTCAAATCTTTTTATTTTTAAATAGGTGTTTGCTACTTTTCTTAGCACACCCCTTTGAACCGTCTACCATATACATGGAGCTGTTGGTTATATCAGGACGTTACAATCAATGTAAATACGTTTGTTTTAAGCGGCGCACTCTGTGCGTCTGCTCTTGCGAAGAAACAAAATGCGCCTGCTGGAGGGTTAATTGACTTGTCCATGTTTGTTGAAGTTTTTTGTGGTTTAACATTTTTTACAGGATGGGGTAGCCAGCCCCATGCCCAACCCTCCTTAGTCGCTTTCTACGACATGCTTGGTAGGAAGCAGTGTTACTGTTCTTTGAGCCCCTTTCGGGCCCCAGTAACACACAGTTGTGTGTGTTCCTTCGGCTTTGTCTATATTCCTGCCAAGATATATGTAACATTCGACAGCTTGTAGGGCTGTTTGTGCAGTCTAGCTATCATTTTCCGCCATTACTATTATAATGTTTGTCTTTTGTCAGGGTATTTTCTTCTTTGTGAAGAGAATGCTTGCGATAGATAGGGCACACGTTGAGCAAGCCTGTTGATAGCATTACAGTGCAGATCTTATTCTGAAATCCCCAGGGTAAGAGAAATAGAGAGAGAACGAAAAACACAGAGAAGAGAAGTGTAGACAGATATGAAAGGAATAAGGAAGACATGGAAAGATCTTGGCATAGGATTGTGGGACTTGGCATGAATTAGTTGAAGGCCTATGCTCTTTGGGGAGCTTAAGGGTAGTGAATTAATTCATATTTGTGTAGATCATTTTGATGTTGCGTAGATCATTTTGATGTTACGTAGATCATTTTGATGTTATGTAGATCATTTTGATGTTTTTGCTTAGATCATTTTGATGTTGCATAGATCATTTTGATGTTGTTGTGTAGATCATTTTGATGTTGTGTAGATCATTTTGATGTTGTTGCATAGATCATTTTGATGTTGCACCAATCCTCTTCATTCCCATTTACATCATAACTGTTCAGATTTGGGTTTGGTTTTAAGGCACATCTTCATTGCACACAGACAACTCCCATCGGTGCTCCGATCTCTCTCTCTTAGACAACACAAGGAGGTTTTCTGCACAGTGCACAAACTCCTTAGCACCGGCGAGAATCCCAGTGTGTGTATACAGGAATCACACATTCTATAAATATTTTTGAGGTGGGTAGGTTTCCTAATTTTTAAATTTTGCCAGGGCAGCGGCTGTATGGCCTACTCTTTATGATTTCCAACTGCAGAAGGCTTTTTAACGTGTGCAACTTGCACACCGGACCTCCTATTTTTCCGCCTGTATCCGAGAAAACGCTAGGCATCTGATCTTACTACCCAGAAGATCAGGGGAGAGTATGACATCATTAGGAACCACTGGTTCTGAAAAAAATTCCGTCAGTTATATCCTGTGTTGGGAGCGAACCCGATACCTTTAGAATTAGAGACAGATCCCATACCTCTTGGCTACTCCGACCCCTGTGTTCAAAGTTCATTTTACCATGCAAACTTTAATGAAAATCTTTGATTGTGATTTGTTATCAAAGTGTATAGCTTAAGGCTATAACCTGATGAGCATATAAATTATATATTATAAGTTAGGAACAGATTTTTTGGGGTTTGATGGCATCAAAATTTAAGAGCTGTGAACGTTGGCAAAATAATTCTCCCGCAAGCTGGTCATTGAAGGTTTTCATGTTTTATGAAAGCTTTCAGCTGAGTTCATCATTATCTTTGTCCTTCTAAAATGTTACCTTGCATATTTTTGCTCAGTGCTGAATCCTGAGCAACTGTTTATTGATGGTAAAATTGACATTATCACTAGTTACCGAAAATGTTCATGTTTCATGAAAATTGATGTGGAAGGCAAGATTATCATTCTGAAATGATACCTTGTGTTTTTTTTAGTCAGGGCCTGAAGCCTGAACAGCTCTTTAATATTGGTGGTAAAATTGATGTTATCATTAGCTACTGAAGATTTTCATGTTTCATGAAAGTTAATGCAGAATACATCAGTACCATTATCATCATCCATCTCACATTTAAAGACTTGTGTTTCTTGCTAGGGTATGAAACCTAAAGAGAGAGCAGCACATTCCTCTGTTTGTGTTGATGATAAAGTTTATATCTTTGGAGGTCGATACCAGTCGGAAAGGCTGAATGACCTACATTGCCTCCATTTGGAAACGCACACATGGAGTGGCAGGTAGAGAGTGTTTATTGCTGCTAATGTTCTTGTATTCTGTAGGATCTGTCTAATCTATATAGTTTATTTAACATTGAAGTGTATAAATAAAACTGTAAAAAAATTGTTTATTTATTCTGTTCAAGATTTTAAGATTGTATGTCAGAGCATTGAAATTAGAGATGCTTACTGTAAATGCCACTTTTTTCTTAAATTTTAATTTTACAACTATTATTAATTAGCCCCGCATAGTTCCAGGAGGTCTCTAATAAGACAAGGACAGAAAAGGATACTGCACCCTTGGGTATATCATACAAGGAGATTAATATGAGGTTATTTATAGGGCTGACAACCTCACCATGTAAAATGAATTGCCCCAGAAACCACTGCTGCAAGAGTATGTTAATGCAGCGGCAGTGATGGCTCCATGCTCCATAAGTAATGCAAAGGACAGTGATGATGATGTTAATTATTATATTATTATTAGTGCCCCAAGATAATGAATTTAATAAGCGCAAGCGTCCTCTGTTCCTTGTAGAATACCATGTCAAGGTGTCCAGCCAGCAGGAAGGTCGTGGCATTCAATGTCGAGGCTCAACAAGACAGAGTTGCTGCTCTTTGGAGGCTTTGACAATAACAGAGTGCCACTTGGTAGGTTGAATGTTGTGAATCACAAACTAGTTTGTGCTTTTTTCTTCTGATTTCTTTGCTGTTGCATTTAATATATACTAACTTAGCAAAAGTTGTATTTTTAAACTGTAACTACTGTGTTCCTTCAGCTTGGTCTATATTGCTGCCAAAATGTATGTAACATTTGACAGCTTGCTACAAACTAGTTGGTGCTTTTTTCATCTGATTTCTTTGCTATTGTATATAACTTGGCAAGAAAGATGAAAAAAATAAACTACACAGGTAACGCTAGGAAAAAATGCAAGTAATAAGCAACTTGAATATGTTCAAGGAAAGTAGTGGTCATCTTGAGGCTATTTCTATATATATATATATAAGAGGGGGCTTCAAATGAAAACCTTAAATTTGCGATAGAAATTCGAAACACCGTGCCATTGTAATGTAAGTTGGCAGTAATGTTGCTAAGGACGTCAAGAGTGTCCTGCAGGTGGCATCACGGTGCAGACGAACCTTATGACGTCACAGTAGGTTGTTTAAAGATGGCCGCCCCACTAGTGACATGCACCAAAGAAGAGCAGCGTTCTGTTATCTGTTTTTTGAACAGCGAAGGGGTAAAACCTATAGAAATTCATCGGCGAATGAAGGTCCAGTACGGTGATGCATGCCTGTCACTCCAGCAAGTGTATGAGTGGAGTAGGAAATTCCGAAACGGTGTGAGTTCTGTGACAGACTGTTCTCGACCAGGTCAGGCACACCGAGTAGTTACCCCAGAGTCAATTGCAGCCCTTGAACGCACCATGATGGAAAATCGCTGAGTGACTGTGAATGAAATAGCAGCACTTCTGAAATTGGTCAAGGTTCAGCACACCACATCATCCATGATGTGCTCCAGTTCCACAAAGTCTCTGCAAGGTGGGTGCTATGGCAGCTTACTCCAGAATTGAAGCATGTCAAGAACTTTTGCGGCGCTTTGAAGCAGAAAGTGATGGTTTCTTAGCGAGAATTGTTACTGGAGATGAAACCTGGGTTCACTACCACCAGCCGGAACTCAAGAGAGCGAGCAAAGAATGGCGCCATACCTCCTCACCGAAACCGAAGAAGTTCCACACACAGCCATCTGCAGGGAAGGTTATGCTGACTCTTTTGGGATGAACGAGGCGTTATTTTAGAGCACTGCATGCCCAGGGGGAACACTGTCACCAGTGCCATGTATACAGATCTTCTCAGGAATCATCTTCGACCCGCAATCAAATCCAAACGACGTGGACTTCTGAGTACAGGTGTCTTGTTGCAACATGACAATGCTCGGCCCCATACTGCCCGTGCAACAGTTGCAACCATCGAGGACCTACCCTTGAGTGTCTTTCACATCCGTCGTACTCACCAGACCTAGCCCCAAGTGATTACCACGTCTTTGGCCCACTCAAAGAGATGATGGGAGGAAAGACTTTCAAGTCCGATGAAGAGGTACGGCAGTTGGTGCATGAGTGGCTAGACACGCGACCAAAAGAATTTTTTTCTAGAGGAATCCATACACTTTGTAGGTGCTGGGGGACTTGTATAGAACGCAGTGGTGACTACGTCGAAAAATGATACAGTTGTGTGTCACTTTTTCTTAATAAATCTAGAAAAAAAAAATATTTAAGGTTTTCATTTGAAGCCCCCTCGTGTATATATGTATGTATGTATATGTGTGTGTGTGTGTGTGTGTGTGTGCGTGCGTGCGTGCGTGCGTGCGTTCGTGCATGCATGCGTGCGCGCGCATATTGGTGTTGTTTAACTAGGGCTGCTGAGCATTTCGCAGTCAATAACAAGTTGAAGAGCCCTTGGTTATTATCTACACTGCAGATCTAGGCTTATCCTGTAGCTTTTCTGCCATTCCGAAATGTGTTTAGATGAAGTCATGAGCTTCAGTTTCTACACCTTGGCTTGCATTTAAAGGATTATCACACCTGGTCCCTAGCTAGGACGAAGAAGCGTGTGGCATACTGTGTATTCCCTGCCATCCAAAGGGGCTCTCCAAATATGCAGAGCTAAAATACTGTGCTCTGGTTCTGGGCTCTCCCAAGGAACCCTCAAAACCTACACTGAGCCACTTCTCAGCTCCCCCTGCCTATCATGGGGGTCCATAATGAGATCCTCCAGCATGCAGCCAACCAGGTAAAAGCTAGAGTTATGTCTGGGGCTCAAGTGATCCTTCAAGCTTAGTGTGCAATGCTGGGTTCTCAACATGTTTCACTACAGAGGAAATCCCTGGAATTGTGTGGATGATTTCAAGAGTCAATGAGGGCGTAATTAGCCTCACAGACTGAGGTTCACGTCTAAATCTACATACTGTAGCATTGTGCATAGCTGGTGGTAATATAAGGGTGACTCCAGATCTGATATATATATATATATATATATATATATATATATATATATATATATATATATATATATATATATATATATATATATATATATGTATGTATGTATGTATGTATGTATGTATGTATGTATGTATGTATGTATGTATGTATGTATGTATGTATGTATGTATGTATGTATGTATGTATGTATGTATGTATGTATGTATGTATGTATGTATGTATGTATGTATGTATGTATGTATGTATGTATGTATATGTATGTATGTATGTATGTATGTATGTATGTATGTATGTATGTATGTATGTATGTATGTATGTATGTATGTATGTATGTATGTATGTATGTATGTATGTATGTATGTATGTATGTATGTATGTATGTATGTATGTATGTATGTATGTATGTATGTATGTATGTATGTATGTATGTATGTATGTATGTATGTATGTATGTATGTATGTATGTATGTATGTATGTATGTATGTATGTATGTATGTATGTATGTATGTATGTATGTATGTATGTATGTATGTATGTATGTATGTATGTATGTATGTATGTATGTATGTATGTATGTATGTATGTATGTATGTATGTATGTATGTATGTATGTATGTATGTATGTATGTATGTATGTATGTATGTATGTATGTATGTATGTATGTATGTATGTATGTATGTATGTATGTATGTATGTGTATGTATGTATGTATGTATGTATGTATGTATGTATGTATGTATGTATGTATGTATGTATGTATGTATGTATGTATGTATGTATGTATGTATGTATGTATGTATGTATGTATGTATGTATGTATGTATGTATGTATGTATGTATGTATGTATGTATGTATGTATGTATGTATGTATGTATGTATGTATGTATGTATGTATGTATGTATGTATGTATGTATGTATGTATGTATGTATGTATGTATGTATGTATGTATGTATGTATGTATGTATGTATGTATGTATGTATGTATGTATATGTATGTATGTATGTATGTATGTATGTATGTATGTATGTATGTATGTATGTATGTATGTATGTATGTATGTATGTATGTATGTATGTATGTATGTATGTATGTATGTATGTATGTATGTATGTATGTATGTATGTATGTATGTATGTATGTATGTATGTATGTATGTATGTATGTATGTATGTATGTATGTATGTATGTATGTATGTATGTATGTATGTATGTATGTATGTATGTATGTATGTATGTATGTATGTATGTATGTATGTATGTATGTATGTATGTATGTATGTATGTATGTATGTATGTATGTATGTATGTATGTATGTATGTATGTATGTATGTATGTATGTATGTATGTATGTATGTATGTATGTATGTATGTATGTATGATATATATATATATATATATATACCCTTCAAAAGAAGTTAAGGACCAGTAGGTGAAAATGACCCAAAAATAATAAAAATTATAAAAATTATATTTCATAAGCAATTAATCTGACATTGATTTTTCTCGAACAACAAACATTCAACACGTGCTGCGTGGGCCACCAGCATACCGTGTGGCTAGTGTTTAGCTCAGCAAGCACGCTGAAAAAAGGCTGCTGAGACACCAAAATGTGGGTGTTTTTAATGATGTCTGAGCATGAAAAAAATACCTGCTATTCCAAAAATGCGTGATGCATGTGGGAGACTATAGTGTTGGTCTTGAGCTGTACTCACAAAATTGTCTTTATAAGCAACACAAGTGCTGCATAACCATTGCACAACAATATGCCTCAACGACGAAAGCTGAGTGTTGTGGATAAAGGAAGAGCCATTGCGTGGTTGCAGGAAGGTCTTACTGTCCGAAATGTCGCTCAGAGGCTTGCATGAAAATAGTGTTGATTGTCACTGATAAGCTTGTCATGTTATATTTTGAAGTGCTGTGTTTTTATTGTTCATTTTCATTTCACTTTGCACCCTTAATAAAAATGGTCCTTAACTTCTTTTGAAGGGTATTTTTTTTTTTTTTTTTTTTTTCCTTAACCAGCGGAACTTGGGCTTTCAGCCCTTCAGCCCAATGACATGTCATTGCGAGGCTGGGGAACCTGAGGACTTTCCTTCCAACCCGGTCAGGAGCTTCGCTCCTTCCCATCCACAGAGGGTTTATCACAGGAGCCGTTCAGGCTATTCAGTCAAATTTCCGGCCGTAAACATTTCTTCAAACGCTGTCGCCCGGGTTTGAACCATGAACACCTGGTCGCCAGTACAACGCCGAAGCCATTACACCAGCGCGGCTCCCTTTGAAGGGTATATATATATATATATATATATATATATATATATATATATATATATATATATATATATATATATATATATATATATATATATATATATACATACATACTTATGGTACAGATCCAAGGATGCTCTCTGAATCACATCTCTGAAAACACATCCGAACACATGGGCATCATCTATCGGAGTCCCCAGGTAACCATGCATACAACACTATCATCTCGCACACATCATCTAACAATGGTTCAACACTAATTCACTAAGAGTGCACTGCGGCACACAGACACCAGGGAAAAGAGTCGTCGGTGTTCATGTGCCCCAGAGCTGCTCCCAACAGTTACTATTTCCTGATTTTATTGGGGTTTTTTTTTCTGGGATCTATTAATTTATCAACTTTGCCAGATTTCACAGGCATCATTGCATTTCCTCAGAATTGTGTGTTTTGTGGGCCAGTTGTGACTTCTGCATGTTTTGTGTAGGACAGGTGGACAGATACATATTATTAGCTTATGAAGGATCAGCAGGAATTTGCAGCTGGCATATTACATTTTTACTTTGTTTTGGTTTCTGTTTCCAGATGACGTCTGGCAACTAAATACAGTTTCTTTTTCATGGACACAGCTTGTAAGCCATACAGGGTTCCCCAGGTTGTGGCATACAGCATGTGTCAGCATTCAGGGGGATGTACTAATCTTTGGTGGATGTACAACCAACATTTTAGATAACAATTTTCCAATGGTATTTATATTTTCATCTTAAACGTTTGTGTGTGTGGCAGTAATGGAGGTGGAAATCAGTTACACTTTCAGAGAAGTAGCAGAAAATATGAGAAAGAACTGCAGAGTTTGTTCTTGCATATCTTGGTGTTTATGTGCTAGTAGACGTATATAGGGAATGTTAGTGTACTGTGTATGTTGTCGAGAGGTATACTATCTGTTTACACGCCTGTCATGATATTAAATGCTGGAAATGGGTTGGCAACTTCCTCAGAGGAGACCCCAACACCATCACAAGAACTGCTATGCTATGGACCCCAGAAAGTAGATGAAAGACAGACTGACCAAAAACAACTTGGTGGAGAACTCTGGAAGCAGAAGTGCAAAGCATGAGCCAGACTTGAAGCACAGAATGAAGGATTACCACCCAAAAAACAAATCGGAGAAGGTTTGTTTCTGCCTTACAAGATGCCACTTGGCATGACAATCACTGACTGCTTTGTCAGTCAGTGGCTAAGGATCCAAGAAGGAGAAGAATCAATGTCCTGTGTATTTGCTTGGGGGTGTCTGAGGAGACAAGGAAAGAACAGGCCTAGTGCTGCCTCAGATATGTCATAAGAAGTGCCTAATACAAAATTGTACATGGAGCAGGCAACCTCATCATGTGGAACAAATTGCTACAGAAACCACTGCTACAAGAGCACAGCAGTTTTGACACAGGCTTCCTGCAAGGGAGCCTAGCTGTAGTTTTGGCTCCATGCTCCATAAAGGGTGAAAAAAGAAGTGAATCAGTATCATGAGGTTGAAGCAGCTGAAATGACTGAAATTTTGTTTGGTCTTTGTTGATCAATAGGATTGACTGCTGAACATCTGCTTCAAAGTTGCCCCTTATATGCGGTACAGAGAAAGCGCATATGGCCGACGCCAGTTCCTTTTGCGGAAAAGCTTTACAGGGATTCAAATAGCCTCAAACTGACTACTGCTTTCTTTGAGAACATTCAAATTGACGTCTGAGAGTGTACGAAGAAGAAGAAGTATGGCTCTGAGACATGGAGAGCAACAAAAATAACAACCGAAAAGCTACAGACTTTTATAAACGGGTGCTTGCGTAGAATAGAAGGACTGAAATGGTATGACAAACTCACAAATGTGGAATTGATGACAAGAACCAGACAAATGCTGGTGGAACAAGAGTTGGGAAGAAGATGCTGGCGATGGATAGGACACAAATGAGGAAACCTGTTGATAGCATTACAAGGCAGTCCTTGCTCTGGAATCCACAGGGAAAGAGAGGCAGAGGTAGACTGTTATGAGTAAAACTCATAACATATCTATCGATATCAAATATGTCTCGATTAGTGACCATATTTGTTGATGACCGGTATCCTGGGTTACAGGAAGTACGTCATTGCCTTTTGGGCATAGTATTTAAAGTATACGGTCGATGTTAGCAGAAGTGAAGGATCTTTCTAGGTTTTTTCTGTGTGTGTTTCAAGGTGGACAGACGCATGTGTGTTGAGCTCCTAGATGTTTTACTTTCCTACAGATTCCTATAGTGTTCGACCTCTAGATCGGCCATACACCTCATTGGGTCGATGCTAGATTATTGTAAGAAAGGAATTCTGAATATTGTGCAAGTGAGTTGTGAACTTTAAATAAATCTGCATGAAAATGTCGAGGACATTGTTCCAGTAGCAGACTGTACAGCGACGCTAAGGACTGTCTAGTTGACGCCTTAAGCTATTACGCATATCAATATATACATGGAGCTACGTTATGTCAAATAAATATTTCTGAAGTTCGTCCACACTGCCTTGGTGATAATATGAAGATTTGGAGTTGTTACGCTGTGTGTGGGGTCTACATTGCATACCCCTAATTGGACTTGGTCTGAGTCAATGAGATACTCATCTAAATATATATTATAAAAGACCAGCGTACACAACGCCCTCGTAACATAGACCAAAATACACATGGAGAAGAGAACTGGATACAGAGGTGAAAATGATGAGGAAAACATGGAAAAAACAGGAACATGACAGGAAGACTTGGCACGTGTTTGTTGAAGGCCTATGCTCCCTGGGGAGCTGAAGGGTATTGATTGATTGATTTGTTGATCAGCATTTGTTTCTGGCAGCAATGTGTCAAGTATTGATCTTATTGGCTTGTGAATTGGCACATTTGAGGTCATGAATGATGTAGCATAAATGAAAGTGTTCATTTGTTGTTGTGCATAGAAGCTAGAAGGTTTCATAACTATAGCCAGAACAGCAGTGATCCTGTTGGAAGGATAGTTCTACTTTTTTTGGATATAACTTGTTATTTGTTTGTCTTTACAGATAACAAGTGATAAAGTACTCATATTAAGAACACAACCATTTTCTTTGGAAAGGTATGTAGGAATTTTAAATAATTATTAATCTTTAGGGTCTCCCTCTATATCAAGCCATTAACAAAATTAGTTTCTTGATTTGGGGGAGCAAGTTGTATGCATCGTTTTTCTGTTTTGCATGAATCTTGTAAGGTTCTTGAATTTTCAAGTTAAATTAGCACTGATTTAATATATTGAAATAACAGTGAAATTGTTTTTATTTTGCCAGTGAGGATAACAGTGGATTTATTCTCGTTGCATGCAAATCCCTTCAGATTAATCAGTAGTATAATTTAATTTTTTATAATTTATGTTGTTGATACAACAAACTATTAAGAATTACACTGAGCATGCTTATACAACAAACTTGAGCTTAAGCATCACACCGAGCTTGCTTATAATAATAATAATAATAAATTCTTTAAGCGCCAAACACGGCGCATAAGGCAGAAACCAGTGCTCTCCAGGTTGTTCGTTGTGACGCCACTCCTCTTAGCTCTTGCACATTATTTAGGCCCAACGTTCTTCCTTCTCTTATTATTGTTCTTCTGAGTGTTTCTTTTGGTCTTCCTTTTTTCCGCTTACCCTCAGGAACCCAAGTCAGCGCCTGTAGTGGTATTCTGTTGTTTTGCATTCGTAGGACATGACCGATATATGACCATCGTCTTTTCCTTATATAGTCGGAGACATATTTCTGCCTAGAGTCTTCTCTTATTTGTCGATTAGTCTTGAATTCTTTCCAACTGATGTTCATGAGTTTTCTAAGACATTTGTTCTCGAATGTATTCAGCTTGTTCTCCAATGATTTTGTTATTTTCAAACTCTCACAGCCGTATGTTAACACTGAGATAACATTTGAATTAAACAGACGAAGCTTGGTATGTATATTCAATGATCGTAATTTCCAAATGTTAGATAATCTATTGAAGGCGCTAGCTGCCAAAGCAATTCTAGTATGGATTTCTCTTGTTGTGTCACCATCCTGAGTCATTTTTACTGCCTAAATAATTGAAACTTTCAACTTTCTGTAGTTTTTCCCCGTTCAAGATGATATCAAAGGTCTCGTTAGAAAAGTTCATAGCTTTAGTTTTTAGAGGCATTTATTTGGAGACCAATTTTTAACCGAGAGATGACACAAATTATTTATTGCTTCTTGGGATTGTCTTGGTGTTGAACTTAAGAATGCTACATCATCTGCGAAATCCAGGTCCCCCAGGAATTTTCCATTTGTCCATTTTATACCCAATTGTTCATTGTGGGTATAGTTTCTCATAACCCAATCAATAGCTATTCCAAAAAGTAGTGGTGACATAATACAGCCTTGTTTCACCCCTGTTTCTACTGTAAACCATTCTGTATTCCCTTTATTTGTTCTAACACAACATCTTNCATTGTCATATAGCNCTTTGATTATATTCNCATATNTTNTTNGAAAACCATAGATTGTAAGTATCTTCCACAATGATGGGCGGTGTAGACTATCAAAGGCTTTTTGAAAATCGACGAAGGTGATAATAAGTGGCGATTGCCTTTCCACTGATTCTTCTAAATTGTTCTTAGTGTGAATATTTGATCAATACATGATCGTTTCGGCCTGAAACCCGCTTGTTCTTTTCTGATCTTTTCGTCAGCATGCAATTTAAGTCTTTCTAACATCATGCAACATAATAATTTTCCAGGTACTGATAATAGAGATATACCACGCCAGTTATTACAGTCTGATAGATCACCTTTCTTCGGTAACTTTACAATAATACTGTCTTTCCATTGTTGTGGTGGTTGTTCTTCTCTCCATACTTCATTTATAATATCTAAAATTCTCAAGAGGTTGTTGTCATTAACTGCTTTAATCATTTCCCCTGAAATTTCGTCAACTCCAGCAGCTTTAAAATTTTTTAATCTTTTAACGGCTTGTTTGATCTCGTCCAGCGTGAATTCATCGCAAGTTATAAGCAAGGAGGTAGAGAGAGATACATTATTAAAATCAGGTGTTACTGTTGGTGGTGGTCTGTTTAGCACCTCCATGAAGTGCTCAGCCCATCTCTTCATTTGTTCTTTTTCTGTTGGTATTGAATTCCCTAATTTACCTTTAACAGGTGTTTCCATAGCAGTAGGCTGGTGACATAGTTGTTTTGTAATTTGATAAAGGCACCTACTATTACCAGTTCTTGCAGCATTTTCAGCTTCTACGGCCAGTTCATTGATGAAATGTCTTTTATCTCTTCGAGTTTTTGTCTTCACTTCTTTATTTAACAAGTTATAAGTTAGTTTGCAAGATTCAACTGCATTATGTGTACTTGCCGCTAGTAGTTTAAGTTTTGCTGTTTTCCTTTCTTGTATTTTATCCCAAGTATCTTCTCTCATCCATTTTTTCTTTTTATGTACTAGGTATCCGGTGGTCGCTACAGCTGCTTCTGTCATTGCTGTTCTCAGTTGTTCCCATTTAGTATCGATTGCTTATACAACAAACTATTAAGAATTACACTGAGCTTGCTTATACAGCAAAGTATTAAGTATTACACTGAGCTTGCTTATACAACAAACTATTAAGAATTACACTGATCTTTCTTATACAACAAACTATTAAGTATTACACTGAGCATGCTAATACAAAAAACTATTAAGTATTACACTGAGCATGCTTATACAAGAAACTATTAAGTATTGCACTGAGCATGCTTATACAACAAACTATTAAGTATTGCACTGGGCATGCTAATACAACAAACTATTAAGTATTAAACTGAGCATGCTTATACAACAAACTATTAAGTATTGCACTGAGCTTGCTTATGCAACAAACTATTAAGTATTGCACTGAGCATGCTAATACAACAAATTATTACACTGAGCATTCTTATACAACAAACTATTAAGTATTAAACTGAGCATGCTTATACAACAAACTATTAAGTATTGCACTGAGCTTGCTTATGCAACAAACTATTAAGTATTGCACTGGGCATGCTAATACAACAAACTATTAAGTATTACACTGAGCATGCTTATACAAGAAACTATTAAGTATTACACTGAGCATGCTTATACAAGAAACTATTAAGTATTGCACTGAGCATGCTTATACAACAAACTATTAAGTATTGCACTGAGCATGCTAATACAACAAACTATTAAGTATTAAACTGAGCATGCTTATACAACAAAGTATTAAGTATTACACTGAGCATGCTTATACAACAAACTATTTAGTATTAAACTGAGCATGCTTGAACCTTGGTAAAAGGTACAAGTAGAAATGGATTGATCATTGACAGAGAAAACAAAATTCTAGCAGTTATTAACCACTGACATGGAAAGGGAAGAGAGATGATGACAAGACAAAATAACACCCTGAGAGAAGAATATAAAACAGAACTGAAGATGACAGGATGCACTATTTTATGAACATTTGGCAAAATTCAGTGAATACTTCATGTGCTTCTTGATTTTTTGGCTTATATTTTTAGTACTACTAGTGTTTTTTCAAATTCCCAACTGAAATAAGTGTATTTCAGATCAAAAGTCGTTAAAAATCTCCTACACAACAATGACATTTGAATATTTCCAATGTTTTGATGAACACTTTGATTCCTTCTTCTTCGTCAAGCACCACACCAGTTGGTGTAGGTGATCATGTCTGTCCACAGTTCTGTTTGTCAGCTTTATTCTTGACTTCTTTCCATACATAATGTAAAACCATACAGTATCTTCTGTCAACCCCCATCTCTTTTTCCATCAATCTTTCCTGTTGTCTCTATACATTCCAGCTTTTTTTTTTATAACAAGCCAAAAGAAAGTTGATTGCTTCCTTCTGATGTGCTGTTGCACCCAGGAATTTTTGATTTACTAATTGTCCATGACTTGCTTCTGTATGTCAGGATTGGCTCTGTGTAACACTGAAAACATTGTATCTTATTTCCATTAACAAAATTTGTTTTATAAAATACTGTTCATTTTATGGGATACTGTTTTTGCATGGTTAATATACTCTTCACCTCAGAGGTGCATCTTTTGTCTGATGTTATTAACATGTCTAAGTATTTGAATCTATTGACTTGTTTTAAAACTGTCCCATTTACTTTGATGGGTTTTCTGGAGAAGTCGTTTCTCTTCAAGATGTTCATTACTTCTGTCTTTCTCTGTTTAAGCTAAGGTTTTTACTTTTACTTTCTGTCACTATTGTATCAGTCATTTCCTGTAACTCTTTGTCACTTGTTGATGCCAAACTGTCATCAGCTTATCCCAAGTTGTTTAAATTACATCCACCAGCTGACATTCCTGAAATGTAGGATATATGAATCTCATTTTATTTTAAGTGTTCAAAATTAACAGATTAGGTGATAGCACTCATCCCTGTTTAACATCTTGATATATTTTTTTTAAACATTCCTATTTGGCTGATATATTTTGTTGTCAGTATATTTTCTTTATTATTCTCAACTCCTTGCTGTCGATGTTTAATTAATTTCCTCATGTTTTACCTTGTCAAATGCCTTAATGCAGTCTATAATAAAGCACATTTCTATTGATCACCATCATCATCATTTTTTCTTTTCGCTCACTCTGGAGCATGGAGCCACTACTGCAGCTGGCCTCCTTGCAGGAAGCCTGCACAAGGCATTCTAACGTTCTTGTGGTGGTTTTTTAATTTTAATATATTATTTTTTTTCCGTACGCTCACTATTACTCAAGGCGAAATCTCTGGTTAATATGTCTAACCTGAGACTGGATTTTATGTGAGTATCCCTTTTTTCCCTTTACAAAGACAGGTGTCCTCTCACCATTCAGGCAGATACTTGCCGATTTCGGAGGTACCCATTAGAGCTGGGTCGGCTAGGAGCCTTTTCAGTGGTGATTACTGTTGCAATTTGTTTTACATAATGAGAATGCCAGCACCCCCATGCACAAACTCATATGTTGCATTGTATGACATTCATGAGTGTGCAGTAGTCCCAGTCTTCCTTTGTCTGTTCATTACCCTTGGGGAACTACATAGGGTACATTTCTATTAATGTTCTTATAATATAAATTAGTGTAAAAGCCCGTCATAAGACAGAAATTAAATTCAAAAGCACCAATACCTAATGGCAAATTTACTTATTGAAAAGTATTAAAAATAAACCAAAATATTTGTTTTACATCTGATGACAAAGCAGATTAAAAAACGAGTCAGACAAGACAAACAACAATACATAAACGACACCTGCAGGAAAATAGAGGAAATGCGTGAACAGGGATTGAGTAAGAATATGTTTTCTGAAGTAAGAACATTGAAGAACAGCAACTTTAAATCATCACCTCGTGCAATAAACGACAAGAAAGGCGACACTCTAACAGAACGTAAAGATATTCTGAACAGATGGAAGGAGTACTGTCAAGAAATGTATACGGAAATAAACAAAGCGGCAGATAACAACGTCATGAATGAAGCGGAACGTGAACCAGAACCTACCATAGAGGAAGTCCGGAACGCAATCAAACACTTAAAAAGTGGAAAATCTCCTGGTTGTGATGAAATAACAGCTGAAATGATACAGGCAGGAGGAGAAGGCAGAGCTCGTATATACCATGCATTATGCTGCAAGATCTGGCAAAGCAGAATTTGGCCCAAGGAATGGAAAAGATCAATTTACATACCCTTGCCAAAAAATGGCAACCTGAAACTGTGCACAAACTACAGAACTATAGCTCTTATAAGCCATGCCAGCAAAATAATATTACAAATCATAATGAAAAGGATGCAACAAAAGCTAGAAACAGAAATAAACGAAGTACAGGCGGGTTTTCGACCAGGTAGAGGCACTAGAGATCATATATTCAACATGAGGATCATCATAGAAAAGTGTAGAGAATTCAACGTTGACCTACATACTTGTTTCATTGATTACACCAAAGCTTTCGATTGTGTACAACATCAGCAGTTATGGGCTATTATGAAAAATATGGGATTTCCAAACCACCTTATACAACTCATCGCACTGCTGTACCAAGAACAACAGGCAGCCGTAAGAATAGAGGGGGAAACATCAGAATGGTTTGAAGTACAGAAAGGAGTAAGACAAGGCTGTACCCTTTCCCCTTACCTGTTTAACATTTATGCCGAGAATATCATGAGAAACGTAAGAGATGACCAAGAACACACAGAGTTTGACTCATTTAACATCGGCGGGTACCAGATCCCGGAAATCAGATATGCTGACGACACAGTCCTCCTATCGACCAACCCAGAAGGACTTGAACAATTAATTCTGTCCACCAAAAAACACAGCGAGGCCCAGAATCTATACCTAAACACCAAGAAGACCAAAGTATTGACAACAGACAAAGTAAAGACCAAACCAGAAATTGAAATTGATAACGAAGAACTGGAAAGTGTTAATGAATTCGAATACTTAGGATCAATCATCAACAGCTCTGGCGACTGTACAGTAGAAATTAAAAGAAGACTTGCAATTGCTTCACATAAACTAATACAGATGAAAAACCTATGGCAAGGCACAAGCAAAGAAACAAAGTTACAACTGATCAGAGCATGTATATTCCCAGTAGCAACATACGGCTGCGAGACTTGGACACTGAATAAAACAGTTGCAAAAAAGATTACATCATTCGAAATGAAATGCTACAGAAGGATGTTGAGAATACCCTGGACAGAAAAAAAGACCAACAGAGAAGTACTGCACTCACTAAACGTACAGGAACATTGGCTCCTAAATACCATCGCAATAAGGAAGCTGAAATTTTTCGGTCATATAAAAAGACATAATAGTCTGGAAAAAAACAGTGATGGAAGGCATGGTCCCTGGAAAAAGGGGCAGGGGTCGACCTAGACGATGGTGGACCCAGGACATACAGAGAGTCTGAACTTGTCTTTGGCTGATGCAGGTCAACTTGCCCAGAATCGTGATGCGTTCAGAGCAGCTGTAATGGAGACAACGTTCTGGAAAGAATACGTCACATGATGATGACATCTGATGTTAAAAGTCTGAACATGACAGAATAGCATCTTGATTTTCTGTTGTTTTAATCTGGTACAACTTAAATCATGGATCTCCGCATCTTCCAGTAAAATTTTACTAATAATGTAGTTTTACACTCTTTAATATTAATATATTTTTAAGTATATTATTAATATACTTTTTTAAATGATAAAATACACCGATATAAAGGAACCAAATAATTTTGTACAAAGTATGAAAGAGAGATGTTAGTGGCACCGTAATTTGCGCATAGTTCTTTGGTAAGTGTTACTATTTTCGGGAGAGTACATATAAAGGAAACAATACAATTAATGTCTAACTTTCAACCAAAGTTGCATCCCTTAGCGTTAGTGACGGAAAAAGCTGGGATTTTATATCTATTGATGGTGTTGTTGTTTGCCTTTACTTTTTTTTACAGATCCACGCTGTTGATCACCAGTTCCTGGTTTTATTTTACTTCTCACATTTCTCATGATAATTCTGAGTAATATTTTTGGTCACATGACTGATAAGATTTGTCTGAATTGTTGTAGTTTTTATATCTTTCCATATACTGCAATCACCTAGTCTTATGCTGTTCGATTAGTGCTTTTTCTATATTGCGCTGTTTCTGTTTTATGCCGTATGCCTGTTACACACTTTAAAATTTTGATCTTATGATGTGCGCTAAATTCCATGGGAGGCAGAAACAATAACTTTCACATGCTCATCAAGTTCATTTGGGGTGGTGGGATGGCCAAGAAGCATTGTCATTATTAGCATTATAAAGCATGACCCCAAAATGGAATGCAGTTCTGTGGTAATCCGTAACGTTGAACAAGATCTTAATAGCTACAAAGTGCTCTTTGAAGAGAAACAGGTGGCAAAGCAAAGCTAGCTCGATTCTTTTTTTTTAAAGTCTCCTTGAATATCTTCTCCCCCCATTCACCAAGTATCTCTGCAGTGACAACTGTAACTACAAACAATGGAAGTAGCAGAGATTAAAATCCTAAAATATTGTGTATATATTTTTTGTAAGTACAGTACTTACATAATATTTTCTTTGTGTTCAATATTTCTTATAATTTTAGGTAGTTAATAAATGTTGTTAACTGTGTACTTTTTGTTTTTTATCACTTTTTACTTAATTTAGTAAAGTTTTCAGGACCTCGGTAACGAAGTAATTTGATTTCTGTGAATTCTTGTAGGAAATCAATTATCATTTAGTGCTTTTTCGGTTAGTGTTCAATTTTTCAAAAACGAATTAACAGCGATAAGTGAGGGATTCCTGTATCTCTTAACCATTTAGCAATAATGATTAACCCCATGGATGAAAAAACATTTCAGCTTTGTAAAATTTTATATCTTTCTTCTGACTTTGTCTTCGTACCTTTACCAGACACAGACATAACACATATAGCCAGTGGCATGCATTATCAAAACCTCACAAGAAGTGGCTATTGCTGAAATCTTCTTTGCACTTTTCTACATCTCATAACCATGTAGCAATACTCATTTCCACAGTGGATGAAACATGTTTCAACTTTTTCATTTCTTATTATTTCCTTCTTCAGACTTTGTCTTCATACCCTTGCCAGGCACAAAGACGTAACTTACAGCCAGTGGAGTGCATTATCAAAACCTCACCAAGAGTGGCTTTTTCTGAGATCCACTTTAACTTCAGAGTTCAGGCCTCCATTTTACAAGAACTGTGCAGTATCCATGATGGGGCCTCCTCTCTGTCAGTTAACAGTGTTGTCTGAGAAGGAAGCTGAGGTGTTGAATAGAAGTAGATGATTTGTGGAGGCTTTTGTTTCAGGCCTTTTCATTCACTTGTAGTTGTTGTTTTTTTTTCCCCTAGGGAGTTTGTGAGTTTTAAAATGGATTTGTTTGTTGATGGTGGGTGGGTAGTAAAGGGCTATGGTGTTTGTGTATTGGTGTATGTTTTAAGTTTATTGTGTGTGTGTTTCTGCATATTTAAATTTGTGTTTTGGCAGTATGGATATACATTTGTGTGTTGGTATATGTGTGTGTGTGTGTATGTACAGGGTGTCCGGGAATTAGTCGCTGGGCTATGAAGTAACCTTGAGCAGATATGAATGTTACAGATAAATGTTACGGCATTTACAGTTTTAACCCTAGGAATTTTGTTGGTTCATATTCATTTAAATATAGTTGGCAACTTCATAATGTCAAATAAGTTGTTACAGAAACCACCACTGCAAGAGCATGTGCTTCCTCAAGTGGGCCGTCTGCAGCAGTGGCTTCAAGTTCCATAAGGAGTGGAAAAGGAGATTATGATGATCTGTCATGAATAAATGTCTAAGACTGACTGTGATTATGATGATCTGTCATGAATAAATGTCTAAGACTGACTGTGATTATGATGATCTGTCATGAATAAATGTCTAAGACTGACTGTGATTATGATGATCTGTCATGAATAAATGTCAAAGACTGACTGTGATTATGATGATCTGTCATGAATAAATGTCAAAGACTGACTGTGATTATGATGATCAGTCATGAATAAATGTCAAAGACTGACTGTGATTATGATGATCTGTCATGAATAAATGTCTAAGACTGACTGTGATTATGATGATCTGTCATGAATAAATGTCAAAGACTGACTGTGATTATGATGATCTGTCATGAATAAATGTCAAAGACTGACTGTGATTATGATGATCTGTCATGAATAAATGTCTAAGACTGACTGTGATTATGATGATCTCTCATGAATAAATGTTTAAGACTGACTGTGATTATGATGATCTGTCATGAATAAATGTCTAAGACTGACTGTGATTATGATGATCTGTCATGAATAAATGCCTAAGACTGACTGTAAATAAAGAGTCTTGGGAACCAAAAAAACAAATATAGGGCATAAGACAGATGGCATGCAGAATATGAAAGAAATAGAGAGACATAGACTGCAGAGACATAGAATTGATACAGGCAGGAGAAAGATAAGTGTGGGAACATCAAATAAATAATTCAACTAAAAGTGGTGTTTAAAAGACCAGAAACAAATACATGATTGATTATGTAATGTTTCTGACGTGTTTGAATTGCATGGGTCATTGTTTTTAGATATGTTTGAGTAGTAGGGGTGATTATATGATGTTTGTAGATATGTTTGAGTATTAAGGGTGATTATATGATGTTTGCAGATATGTTTGAGTATTAGGGGTGGTTGTATGATGTTTATAGGTGCGTTTGAATTGCAGCAGTATTTGTATGGTTTGTTATGTTACATATGAGTGTATTGAAAGTTTTCTTGTATTGACACTTATTATGGTGCTATAATAAAAGATAAA
This sequence comes from Oreohelix idahoensis, assembly GCA_024509875.1. Lineage (NCBI taxonomy): Eukaryota > Metazoa > Mollusca > Gastropoda > Stylommatophora > Oreohelicidae > Oreohelix > Oreohelix idahoensis. The sequence goes on from JAMPIV010015163.1 coordinate 68,387, forward strand.
ATAAATTATCTGGCTGTACTGGTTTGATGTCATTGTTAAAAACATTATGTGCTTATTAGTTCCAGAGCTTTCAGATATTCATTTGTTTTTTCCTTGGCAAGTGGAATGTTCAGCCATGACATTGACATGGGATATCCTTTCACTACATTGACATGGAATGTCCTCTCATGATGTTCTTCTTCTGCGTTCAGTTTGTAGTCATGCTAAATCTGCAGGCCTGTCTCCAGGATGATGTCCACAGTCTTTTCCAGGTCAGTGCGGCAGCCCCATAGCTTCTGCTTGAGCTCAGCACCCCCTGGCCAGGTCAGATGTCGTGGGTCATCATGGGTTGGGCAGTTTTGGAGAATGTGTTCGGGGGTCTGGATTCCAGTTCCACATGGACATTCATTTGTATGAGATATCCTGAGGCGATAGAGATGGCCTAGTAGTCTCCAGTGTCTGTTAAGTTGGTGGATTGGGTCATCTCTGCTGTATGTATCACCTTCCTCCTTCCACTGGTTTTTGTACTTGTTGTGGATGATGGTTTTAGCTTCTCGATAGGGCAATGGGTGGCTGAATTGTTCCATTTTACTGCCACTTCTAGATAGAGCATCTGCTCTCTCATTTCCAGTGATTCCACAATGGGAGGGTAACCACTGAAGGGCAATGGTTGATGACCTTTGGATAATGTTAAGCTCAGATCTGATCTCATGTGTCATGTTTTCATTTCTGGTGTTCTGTATTGATTCCAGTAATGATCTACAGTCAGTGAAGATTACTATCTTAGCTGGTGGCTGTTGTTCTGATCTGGTGAGGATTTTCAGAGCTTGTAGTAGTGCCATAGCTTCTGCCCTGAAATTGGAGATCTTTCCAGTTGGGAAGGCCTTTCGGATGATCTTCCCGTTTACAAATCTTATAAAAATGCCTCCTTCACCATTCTTTACTGTCCCCTCTGTAGATCCATCTGTGTATACGTTTGTCCAGGCTGACATACTATATTCAATTACAGGTCTGACTGTGCCTGTATTGACTTTTTTAAGCATGCTGGCATTTGCTCCCCAATTTGTGCCAGCCAGTTTCTTCTTAATGGAAAGCTTCCTTATTGCTCTCTGTTCTACTGCTTTCAGGTGTGGCTTATCCAACTTGACTCCAAGGTATGTTGGATTTTCCTTGTTTGTAAGCTCACTTCTATTTAGTTTCAATTTGACCGTTTCATGGAGATTTGACAGAGAGAAGCAGGTTGCTACTGTCTTTGAGAGGTTGATCTGTACGCCCCAGTCAGATGCCCATTTACCTATGGTATTTAGTGCTGCCTGCATCCTGAACTGTGCAGTAGGCACATGTTTTGCGGCACACCAGGCAGCAAAATCATTAGCATGCAGAGCCCTGGAGATATGCCTGGACAGTTTCTCTGCAAAATCATTTATATAAATGATGAAGAGTGTGCGGGAGATAACTCCTCCTTGTGGCACACCTTGTTGAAGAGTGACGCCGATGCTTCAGTTTCCCATCAAGTTTTACTCTTGCTGTGCGGTATCGGAGGAAGTCCCATATCCAGATGAACTTACTTACTTACTTAGTCGTTCCCCTTCTACCGTGAGGTGTAGAGGTTTGGAAGAGAGAGCGCCAGACTATCCTATCGGCTGTCTTCCTTCTGGCCTGGTTCCATTCTAGTCCTCGGTCCTTCAAAGATTGTCTAATGTTGTCCTCCCAGCGGACTCTGGGTCATCCTGGGGTCTGGATCCCTGGCTCTTTGTTTCCCATGCTTGTCGTGGTAGCCGATCTTCTCCCATTCTGCAGACATGGCCAAACCATCTTAGTTGGGACTGTTCTACTTGGGTCTGTAGGGGGTGGGATTTTAGGCCATGACGTATCGTCTGGTTGCGGACCATGTCTCTTCTTGTTACTTCAACCGCCTTCCTCAGATACCTCATTTCTGAGGTTTGGATCTGGCTTTTGTGGGTTGTAGACATTGCCCATGAATCGCATCCATATGTCAAGACTGGGACATAGGTGGAGCGGTATACAGCCATCTTCGTTTTCTTACCAACCTCTCTCTTGCTGAGAAATCCTCGATTTATGGCCTGAAAAAGTCTCACAGCTGCTGCTTTTCGAGTGGCCAACTCTTCTTTGATGCCTTCCTTTCGGTCTATAATAGCTCCGAGATATTTAAAGTAGTCAACCTGTTTCAGGACCTATTCTCCCAGCTTAACCTGATGTCTTCTTTCTTCTCGTGATATCACCATGGATTTTGTTTTAGAGCTGCTTATGACCATCCCTCTCTTCTCCAGCTCTTCCTTCCAGACTTGCGGGTTGGATTGGAGATGTGCCTCTGATTTAGCAATCAGGGCAACATCATCAGCAAATGCCAGCTCTGAAATACAGACATGTCTCATCTTCCAGTACCCCACTGAATACTTTCTTGTTCTCTCCTTACATGCCTTGATGACATCGTCCATGAGGAGTATGAAAAGATAAGGTGACAGGATATCACCTTGTCTTACACCAGTGGTGGTCCTGAACTCTTCTGACTTATGGTTTGCTGTCCTCACATAATTTCTGCAAGACTTGTAGAAGCTCTGTATAGCATGAATCAGAGGTGCTGGAATGTTCTTCCTTGCCAAACAGTCCCAAAGTTTGCTCCAGGGAACATGTCAAACGCCTTTTCCAGATCTATGAAACAAAGATGGATCTCACTCTTATACTCAAGGGCCTTTTCACTCAGCTGTCTGAGTGTAAAGATTAGGTCTTGAGTACTTCGGTTTGCTCGGAATCCGCACCGGACCTCATCCAATTGTGGCTCAGCTAGGCGTCTGAGTCTCTGCTCTAGGATTCTAGAGTAGATTTTACCAGGGACACTGAGAAGGGATATGCCTCTATGGTTTCCACATTGTCGATTGTCACCCTTTTTGAAAATTGGTGTTTTGATGGCAATCTCCCAATCCTTTGGTATGGTCTTGTTGCACCATGCTGCCTGTAGGACCCTTAAGAGTAATAGGTCACCTGATGCTCCCATACCATTCTGGTGTTATACCATCATGCCCTGCTGCTTTGCCCATCTTGATTTTCTCCAGTGCTGCCTTCAGTTCTTCCATCTTTATGTCATCTTCACCATCATTGGTTTTCTCTTCTGTGCTAGTGGTTTTCATTTCTGATGCTTCACCATGCTCACCATCCAGGAGTTCTGAGAAATATTCTTTCCATCTTTCCACTACTTCCTTCGGGGCAGTAAGCAATTTGCCTTGCTTGTCCTTTATAAATTTGAGAGGGCATTGTTTTTCCTTCCTCATGTTCTTTAGGGTCTTATAGAACAATTTCTGGTTTTCTTGCACACCTTTTTCTAGCTTTTCTCCAAATTCTTCCCAGGACTTTTGTTTTGCTGCTAGCACCTTGTTCTTTGCTTCTGTTCTGAGTGTCACATATTCTCTATATTTCTCCATTTGTCCTGTTGTGTTTTTAGCTTGTAAGTATTGTTTCCATGCCATTTTCTCCTCTCTTATTTTCTCTTTGACTTCCTTTGTCCACCAAGGTGTCCTCTTTCTCTTGTTCCCAAGTCAGACTTCACCACATGCTTCTGCAGCAGCTGTCTTTATGATGTCCTTGAATTTACAGATGAACTTTCTCCCTTCAATTTTGTTGTTGAGCATTGTGGTGGATTTGATGTTATAAGATGTTATTCCTAATGTACTGACTGAGGTCAGCTGTGAAGGTCCCTGATTATACTAAATGTTGGGTTGATTTATCAGAACACCTTTCTGCTACCACCTTACGACCTCAATCAGACTTATTCTTGACTAATATGTATGTTAGCTACGTCTATATGTCTAGGGTTATGAGTGTATGATGTATTGTAAGTACAAGTACTACAAACACATGTATTTACTAACACACACACACACACACACACACACACACACACACACACACACACACACACACACACACACACACACACACACACACACACACACACACACACACACACACACACACACACACACACACACACACACACACACACACACACACACACACACACACACACACACACACACACACACACACACACACACACACACATATATATGACTGAGTCAAGACTACAACCACAAACACACTGACACTCTATGAAATATATCTTATAGAAGTCTGTGTTAAAAGTTTGGTAAAATGGTTATTTACAATTTATTTGGCCTGATCAGAATTTTCTGCATCAGGTCCAACAACCAAAATTGATATTATGAATGTATTTATAACACTTTAAATACTACCATGGATCTTCTGTCCATTCAATTTATAATAAGACAATCAAAATATGTGTATCTAGGTCACTAAGTTAATGACACTGGTAATTAATAGTATGGGTGGGGTGCTGTCATCATTCCCTCTCTCTCTTTTAAAATTATCTTGAAAAAGTCTCTTGTCAACAATTTATTTTATGTTATTTCTATACAGAAATATAGTATTATAGTGGATAAACTGAGTGCCGACATGTATGGCACTTATCTAGAAAATAGATGTTGCTGTCATTTTCACAGGCTCTCTGGTATGACCACGCTGACACGGTTCCTGGTGCAGTAACTAGACCTCAGGGTCCAAACAATAGGTTACTTTAGTACACTGCAACAACGCCACCAGGGTTCTGGTACCCACACTGTACCAGAACAAAACCTCTGAAACAACGTTATGATTCTTAAAAACACATCATTATTCCCTTTCACATGTAATAATTTGCATAAAGAAAAAGGGTCAGATCTCTCTGACCACCTCATACCACTCTGAGATGACAATTCATTACCAGTGCCCCTATTATGTTCCTTAAGGGCTACAACGCCTCTGACACTGCAAAATGATGATCTCCCATAAGATAACGTGGGTTAGCTTTCCCACTGGCATCTGTGGAAATCATTTTCAGTTATGCAATACACATTAATTTTACTGCTTGAACACAACCCACAGGTCCTGCATAACTCTGCTGGGGACTCTGTACTTAGTCGAAAACCTTCCCAATTGAGCAGTATCGCAGACACCAATTTTATTGAAATAACAAAATTAATAATTTCTTTCCTTACCACAATTCAAAGAAATATCACAAACGTACGTTGACTGGCTTTAGCATAAATAGTAGTTTAAGTTCAGCTTTGCCTTCTGTTCAGACTGCCAATGGTTAATAACACACTTGGTACTGCTGAGGACAATGCATCTTGCTTCTAACATATTTCTTTTCAACTGGCGCTGAGCTGTAAACGCTTTTTGCCAATATGCCTAGACCGGCCCAATCACAGCGAGGGTCTAGCATTTCAATTTTCAAAAATTTAAAAAGAAAAACACTACTTCACACTTCTAGGAGTGATTTTTCTAAATATAGATTTTATCTTTTCTGCCCAACCAATACTCTCTGTCTACCCTCCTATACCCTCCAATCAGATTCGAATTACTCCTATGCCTCCTTTCAAACTATCGTTCCCAATAATGTTACAGTTAACGAGCAAGGACAACAGTCCGTTCGTCTACGCGTTTCCAGTCAAATAGTATTTCCTCAATAACTTGGCTAATAATTTGACTACCACTAATATTAAAACATATTTGTGCTCAGAATACACTAAGCTACACAAATATATAATTTTTATGACTATATTCATGTGCGTTTAGATTTTCAGTTTTGTCACTGACAGTCGTTAATTATAACTTTTTACATAAGTCTACCATCTTGTCCCCCTCCTTCTGTCTCACTTTTTAATTTTTCAAATAAACCAACTTGTTTTTGTGACATCACAACTACACTACGCATCGAGAATTTAAACTGTCTGTGTGTGTATATCCGTTAGCTTTGCCACAGCGTGTATATACTATTTGTCTCGCGGGCAGAACGAAGCGGGTTTTGGCAAGGCGATGGTAGCATTTTGCGTTAATGTATTACAGTCGTCTCGTCATTGCTACTTATAAAAAGTCCAAAAGACTACCAAATTTTGCGTTACTGTTGACAGATTACGTTACTTTAGACAGCAGTTTGGCATTACATTTCTAACAAATCGTTAATTATAAGGATTGCCGCAGTCTCCTGTAGTAGATCTGGCAAGCGGCCAAAATGTTAGTTGTACGTTTTCGAAACCGAAACTAAAACGCGTGTTAGATTTTTACCGTGGGATCGTTCTAAGCTGTTCCATGGCACTAAATTCAGCGCGATGCTGGCGTGTGAGAGGATCACCGTCAGACACAATAGGGCGGGTTTATTTATTATCATTTTATGACTAAAATCTTACTGAAATGAGCGATTATTCTCGCAGATTTTACTACACACCTCCCATCCAAAAACATGCAATCATTAGCAGGTTATAATCTGCGAGATAACTTAGCTCAATGAAGTCTTACGCGTTTTTCTGATCTTCATCATAAGGATGTCTGCTCAAAAAGTCTGCGCCTAAGTTCTGAGGGCCGGGAATATATTCAATCAGAAATGAGTATGGCTGCAATAATAAAGACCATCTCAACAATCTGGAATTTTCATGCTTGGCCTGTGACAGGAATACGAGTGGTGAATGATCCGTTTGGACCACAAATGTCCTGCCATATAAATAAATCTGGAATTTTTTTATTGCCCATATCAACGCGAGACATTCCTTTTCACTTGTTGAATAATTTTTTTCCACCTTGTTCAACTTGCGGCTTGCATAAGCGACTGGGTTCAATTCTCCATCTTGTGAGGAGGACCTTTGCAACAATGTAGCGCCCAGGCCCACATTGCTTGCGTCACTTCTCACTATAAATTCTTGATTCAAGTCAGGCAATTGCAATACTGGCCTGCTTGTGAGTTTTTCTTTTAACTCCTGGTAAGCCAATTCACACTGTGCGGACCAAATTATAGTATCAGGTTGACCTTTGCGAGTTAAATCCGTCAGAGGAGCACATATAGAGTTAAAATTTTTGATGTACTTTTGGTAGAAACCACACAACGACACGAAAGATCGCACATCTTTCTTTGTTTGTGGCCTAGGTGCTCTTTTCAATTTTTCCAGATTCTTGGGATCAGGGGTCATGCTACCCTGATGTACCGTATGTCCCAAGAATTCCAACTCTTTACAACCAATACAACATTTTGTTGGCCTAGCGGTTAAGTTAGCCTCTCTGAGTCTATCAAACAGCATATTCAAAGAGGTAACGTGTTCCTCAAATGTTTCCGTAGCAATGAGGATATCATCCATAAAATTCGAAATACATGGATTTTTCAGGGGATCCAGCAATTTTCGCTTCATCCTAGAAAATACACTCGGGGCATTTTTCAACCCAAATGGTAACATGTTGAACTCATAATGACCTTCCGAGGTGCTAAAGGCTAAATAATGTAGAACCTCAGGCTTTACTGGAATTTGGTAATAGCCTTTGCTAAGATCCACCTTAGAAAAATATTTTGCCTTGTTCAGCCTGGCAAAAAGTTGAGTAGTATCAGGTAATGGATCCACCTGACCTTCTGTGACAGCATTCAGTTTCCTGTAATCGATGCACAGTCTATGTTCTCCCGATGGTTTCTGCAACAAAACCACACAGGAACTATAAGGAGACTCACTGTGATAAATAATTCCTTCTTGTAACAAATAATCAATCTCCTCTTTCAAAGCTTTTTCCTTAGCGAAAGGAATAGAATAGGGCCTCATACAGATAGGTGCTGGGTCTAGTAGTTTCATATCATATTCCAACAAATTGGTGTGCCCCGGTTTATCCGTTAACACATCTGTATGTTTCTCAAGGACCTGTTGAACCTTCTCCCTCTGTCCTTTTGTCAGGTGATTACTGATCTTCACCTGTGCAAACGTTTCACTGGTTTTCAGTGGATATTCAAATGAGGGGAGGGGGTCATTTTTCATTTCGGTTGCGATAGACAAGGCCAATAGGTGTGTTCCTTCCTGGATTTGTCTGTCCAGATATTTCTTCAAAAGGTTCACATGATAGACTTTTTCCTTTTCCTTTTTGTCTATCTTATAATTTGTTCTGGATACCTTTTCCAAAACTGTATATGGCCCTTGCCATCCGATCTGAAGTTTATTGTTACTGCCGGGCAATAGAAGAAGCACCTTCTCCCCCACAGCAAGTTCCCTATCTTTAGCTTTCTTATTATAATAAGCAGCATGCTTTTTCCTGGCTTGTCTCAAATTATCATTTGCCAGTTTCCAACTAGTTTTTAAACGAGTGGTCAGTTCGTTCACATATTGATATGATGAGGTAACAGTCTCCGCTGCCTTCTCATCTGTCCAGGTCCTTAACAAATTACATATGGACTTTTAATTTTTCTGACTTATTTTTCATACCTTTGGAAGCTTTGTTTTGAGGACTTTTCTTCCTTTTGTCATCACACAAAAATCGTCCACTACCAATTCTTTTCTTGGGGTTTTCTTCCAACTTTAAGTTCATTGTGAGAGATCTCCTCTCTCTTTTCGTTTCCTCCAGTTTATATAATTCTGACCGAGGGATTGTCAGCTTAGTCTGGGGTAAAACTACTCGTCGCATAGTGGCCATTCTAATACCTTCGAGTGAAGACTGTGTGTAAAAAGGGGGCTCCCATTCCACGTTGTCTACTTTATTACAATTATTTTTATTTCCAGGCCTAAGTTTGCCCCGTGGCATGTCTAGGTCCTGATCAATTTTCCCACTTGTGGGTGTTCCCTCATGAAATACGCCACATGCTTCTACAAAATTCTCAACGATGACCATCATATCTGGCCAATAATATTTTTGAGCTACTTTTTGGCAGATGGTACTTACTTTCTCGTGGTCCCCATCTTTTCCAACATGTAAACTCCGTATTACGTCTGCCCTATACATTTTAGGAAGGACCAGCTGTCCATGACCAGCTGAACCAGTGCCGGCCTTCCGATATAACAATTTATTCTTTATGTAAAATTCTCCTTTGCGGGGAGGTGTATGGCAGGTACGCAATTTTTGAAAGCACTGCTTCAGTGACCTATCTTGAGCCTGTGCCTTCCTCATCTTCTCTGGATGAGTATTTATAGGTTCATCTTCTTCCTTTCTGGATTGTGATCGGGTCTGGACTGCTGCCAAGACCACAGGTCTCTTGGGATTCCCCAAGTAGACATAACGACACCCCAATATCAGAGGGTAGATGGGTACGTCTATCACTGCTGCTCTGATTATCCATTCCACATAGTGAGTTTTCACTGTTATCCTTGCAATGGGAAGTTTCATGAGTGGTAGGTCCTTGGTCGCCCCTTGTATCTCCACTGTTTCTGTGGTGTACTGCTCTGGGTTCACCAAGTGCGAGCTCACGACAGCATCAAAATCTAGACCTGTATCATAGAGGCACCTAATGGTGACATCATTGCATACAACATCCTCACAAACTGGGGGGTGATAAGGTTCCTGCTGTCCAGCAGGTTTGTCCTTTACTTCCTGGTTCCCCCTTCTCATAACAGCACATCCAGAAGGTTTACTTTTACAAAATTCGGTGTTATGGTTGTCCTTCCTACAATGTTTACACCACCTCTTTCCTTGGTTAAAAGGTTTTCTTTCATCATACCTTTTGTCATTAAATTGTGGGTTTTTATTTTTATAGTCATTACGTGGTCTATCAAAATTGTGCCTACCTTTGTTACCTTGATCTTTGTTGTCAAATCTGTTAAAGTTTTGTGGAGCCTTACCATTTTCTACGTGTTTCTTTTTAGTGCCAGCTACCTCTGCCTGGGCTGCCTGATACCTCTCAGCGACATTAATTATCTCACCCAGCCTCTCTGCGCCCTGTTCTATGAGAAACTTTCTCATGTCTGGAGCCATGGACTCTCATCTGTTCAATGAGTATCATCTCTTTGAAATCTTGGGGTTTCCCCAAAGTAGCCCATTTCTCCATATACGTTTCTAACCGGGCGGAGAACTGGTGATAGGTCTCACCCGACAGTAGCCTGGCATTCCTAAATTTCTTTCTATAAAACTCTCCGTTCTTTTCGTATCTTAACAGAAGAGCCTGCTTCAACATGTCATAGTTGTCTTGGTCATCCCTGCTCATTTTGGCAAAAACTTCATAAGCTGTTCCCCTGAGACCCTGGGATAACTTTAGGCTCCACTTCTCTCTCTCTAACCCATACGTGGTAGCCAAAAGTTCAAACCTACCTAGAAAACTTTCTATGTCATCGTCTTTCTCAACAAAATGGTCTAAATGAAAACCCATAGCTGAGTTAGAGGCCCCCTGACTAGCAGTAGCATCAGAGGTAGAGGGGCTGTGACCATAGTCAGGAGCATGGCCATGCAACTCTAACTCCCTTAGTCGCAACTCATGCTCCCTCTGTAACCTTTTCTCTTGTGCTTCTGCTTCCCTTTCGGCAGCCAATCTCTTTTCTTCTGCTTCCCTCTCAGCCTTTTTCTCTTCTGCTTCCCTTGCGGCAGCCAATCTCTTTTCTTCTGCCTCCAATTTTCTCTCCTCAAATTGGAGCCTCTTGATCTCAGCCTCTCTATCAGCCTCTAAGACCCTAGCCTCCTTCTCAGCTTTAATTTGCAACCTTTTAATCTCCCTAGCTTCTTCTACCTGTATTCTCCTTTCCTCAGCTAACCTATTTTCTTCCCTGGCAATAAATTTATCACCTTCTGAGGTGACATAGTCAATCAAGACTTGACCCTCCATATTCATCTCCCTGGCAGTCTGCACAGCCGCAGATCTGAACTTAGCTAAATCAGCCATATTATCTCAATTAAGGTTAGCAATATACTAAGGTAACTTAATAACTCTAATATGACAACAACGCTAAGCACTAACAGTTCATCCACTATTTCACAAAATACTTTCAATATTATTTTATGAGATTCCCATACAATTTTAGGGGAAGTTTTTCCCAGTGCAAAGTTAAAATCCCGGGACAGGAGACCCCAATATATGTGGTGGATTTGATGTTATAAGATGTTATTCCTAATGTACTGACTGAGGTCAGCTGTGAAGGTCCCTGATTATACTAAATGTTGGGTTGATTTATCAGAACACCTTTCTGCTACCACCTTACGACCTCAATCAGACTTATTCTTGACTAATATGTATGTTAGCTACGTCTATATGTCTAGGGTTATGAGTGTATGATGTATTGTAAGTACAAGTACTACAAACACATGTATTTACTAACACATATATATATATATATATATATATATATATATATATATATATATATATATATATATATATGACTGAGTCAAGACTACAACCACAAACACACTGACACTCTATGAAATATATCTTACAGAAGTCTGTGTTAAAAGTTTGATAAAATGGTTATTTACAATTTATTTGGCCTGATCAGAATTTTCTGCATCAGGTCCAACAACCAAAATTGGTATTATGAATGTATTTATAACACTTTAAATACTACTGAGGATCTTCTGTCCATTCAATTTATAATAAGACAATCAAAATATGTGTATCTAGGTTCACTAAGTTAATGACACTGGTAATTAATAGTATGGGTGGGGTGCTGTCATCATTCCTGTTACGGTATATGATATTAACGCCGTCTGCTAAAGGTTACCAGACGTGCAATTGTAAAGGTTAAGACATTTAATATATTGCGATAGATGTTTCAATTACTGAACGCTTCATACACGATCGATTATGACGTGTATAGCGTTGTTTAGGACACAGTCGGTAACTAAGAAACGCTACCCTTTGTTACTTGACCGCCAAGCTGAATAGCTGCGTTTTTCTAACCTTCCAAGTCAATGGCATGATATAGCCATATATATGCATTTTTTGATGGATCAGGGTCAGTCCTAGAACTCTACATGAGAGGGAAATTATTGGAGGTTAGTATTTAACTAGAATCCTCAGAAGGATGAGAATAATCGTCAAATTCGTATGAATATATTCAGACTCGCAGTCTCACTGTCGGCAGGTAGCCATGTCTATCTGCTCATGCATATAGCTGTGATGTTCTGACGACAATACTGCATTGTATCCTCATAACGGACATTGACACATAACCAGCAGTCTACGTTGTTGATTAATTTATGCATGACTTATATGGACTTACGCTCTACCCCTATTGGAATTGATCATCATGTATGTATCACTGTGAATAAATGTATGGACTCAATGAACCGACTTATCACGTCAATGGAATTACAAGTTCAATATAATTGCAACTTTCAAATGTTTGCTCACACGTTTTTCTACCCTACCCCGCATTCGCGTAAAGCAACACCAATTGACACGATGAAAATCTTGAATGAAACCATATAAGAACTCAACTAACATGGCCAGAATTTATAACCACTTTATTGACATTATATGGAACATTGTTGTCAAATTGAATGTTCCAGAACAACAGAGAAGATCGCCTTCAACAGATGGTGTCCATTGATTGGGGATCGAAAAAAAAATTCGGAAAATAACAATTGTTTACATTTGAAGGACGATCACATGATGTGCTGAATTATGACCTATGACGCATAGTTACCACAAGAGGTCAACCTTACGTCACCAAAGTTCGTGTACATGCCATACAAGTTGACAGCAGCAAGCCTCGTTTCTACGGAGGAAAAAAATAACAAAGTCAACGAATAAACCCTGTATATGCATCAAGAGCAAACAGTCAGACATACTTCTACACCGTTGGTGCATACCGTCATCGACAGGAGTCCGAACTGAGCACAAAAGATAAGTCATTTAAGTGTGACCTTTGTTTTGATCAGGCATGTCTATGTATTTTCATGTATATATGTTAAATTTGTTTTCCATCGTATGTATTTGTTACTAATTGTGGGAGGTAGGGAGGATGAACTGAAATTAAATTCTGCGGCTCTCACGATGCCTGAATTGATTTCGGTCGTTTCTTAGGGCAGTTAAACGATTGCACCTTTGGAAACCCCATTGAGGTTTGACATTGGACTTGTTGTCCAAATCTGCTATCGTTTGACGATTTGCGTTAGCTGTACTGTCCCGTAGATAATTGGTGTATTTTATTCGTACTCAGTTAATAATTTTATTCAGTTCTGTACCATGTTCGTTACTATTCGTCCAGTCTCCTCTGACTATCATTTATTTTATGATTGTTAAATTTTCGTCCGTTATGAGTCCTGTGACGTCATCATTTTTCGCAGTCATTTTTTTGTGTGTGTACTTTGAATATTCAGTTGACCTCGGGTCAGACCTTGACCCTTCATTTGGTCTGTGACATTTCCGCTTGTTTTATTTAGTTCATAAATTCATTTTTAATTGTGAAAATGTCTTGTTTGCGTCTTAACATTGTTTGTACCCCTTAGTTGCATCATTGTTTTGTTTGTCCTCATAATATATATTAATACTACATTAATAATATGATATTATATGCAATAATACACTTGTAATTTAATTAAATTAATTTTTTCTGATAATTAAGGTTAATATGGGACATTGCATAATTATGCAGTGATAGTCCAAGAAAGTAGCACTACAATTTATAATAGATGCCTAGGGCATAATAATATATAATATATATATTGACAAAATAAAATAATCTTATAGCTACCTTTGAGGTAATAGACCCATTGTATATTATTTAATATACTTTTCTGGTACTAAGAGAGTGACTTAGTACATTGAACAATATAATTACTAGGAATTATACCCAACATTATTGGATATTGAGATTAATTGTGTGATATAATTACATTATATTTAACAGATATCATAACTATTTATGATATAGTATTATTTAGATACAATATTGTTACAAAATATTGTCTATTAGTTGAACTTAGACATTAAGTTCAGTACTATTGTGATTACTTATATTGAATATTTCTAAGTTGAGTAAGTATAATAATTACTCTGAAGCTACTATTGACTATTTTAATCAGTAATTATCAATAATTACTTACAGATAAAAGTCAAAATGCTTACTATAGACCATTTCGTTAAAATTGGTCGGGAATATGGTTATAAATCTCAAGAACTTCGTCAGTTTGCTGAATCAGAACTGGAAAAATATGAAAGAAAAGAAGAAGAGAAAAAAGCTGCATTAAAGAAAGAGGAAGCAGAACGTGAGATGAAGCAAATTGACAAGGAAAATAGACTGAGAGAGATTGCTCAACGTGAAAGAGAAGAGCAAAGAACAATCGCCAAACAGGAAGAAGAGAATAAATTGAAATGAGAGGAAATTATTTTACAACAAGAAATGGAATTGGCGCGTATTAAATTGGAGACAGCAAGATTACAAGCACAAAATGCTGATGCAAACCAGAATAATAACGCACAAAATGGATCATCATCCAGCCAACCTAAACATTTCTACAACTTTAAATTACCCACTCTCAACTTGAACGTGGACGACCTTTCATCGTTCCTGTCACGTTTTGAACAGACTTGCAAAACAAACCATTTGCCTGAAGAGTCATGGGTACTCAAGTTAAATGAATTCTTGGTTGGAGAACCATTGACAGCTTCTCAAAATGCTGACCCATCAATAGCAAATAACTACGGTGCTATTAAGTCCTTGCTTTTACGAAGGTTTCACCTGGACGAGGAACACTGTAGGTTGAAATTTAAGGGAATTTTACCTGAATCTCCAAAGGATTTTGCAGGATTCATTGCGAATATACGCAATACATTTAATAGATGGGTTGAACTGGCAGAAGTCAACAAATCATACGACAAATTAGTTGATTTACTACTACGGGATAAGGTATTATCTTCGGTTAGCCAGCCATTTTTTGCATATTTGCAGGAGCGTAAACCAGGTACTATGGATGAGTTAGAAAAAATTTCTTTAAACTACTGTTCGGCACATCCGAATGCAACCATTTCTAACTCCTCATTAAGAGAACCTCTACCTGTGGCGTCTAATATGGCCTACAATCATAATAACAAACAAAGACATCACAGTGTAGACAGAAGCAGGTTCCAAAGAAATCACAATGTTAACTTTCAGAAGGGACATAATAATGATTTCAACAATAAAAATGAGTTCAACAGAGGTAGATCACGAGATAGAAATTATTCACCTCAAACAAACTACCACAATGGTCAACATAACACTCATTATAATCGATCACATACTCCCAATAATAATAATAACTGGAATGGTAATAATCATGGCTCGAGACATCGAGATAATAGTTACTATAGAGGACGACGAGATAATTCTAACAATTATACTCGGAATCGATCTCATTCTCGGGGATCATCTCATTACAACCATAATACAGGGGCGGCAGTTACAAATAATACTACCCCTACAGCTCAGGTCCCACTTGACAATAATACAACACAGTCTTCTGCTGCATGTTTTGCTATTAATTATAATGTGGCAAATAGTTGCCAACAATGCAATCTTATTTTTCAGAAGGCGAAAGAAACAGTGCTTAACTGCGGACATATTACACCAGAGGTAGGTCTTGCAGTCAACGATGGAACAGGCCTACTAATTTTTAACAGGGGATTAGTTAATGGATCCGTCGTCTCAGTGTTGAGGGATTCGGGATCCACAACGATTGGTGTACGACAGTCGCTGGTACATCCTAGCTGTGCAACGGGGGAATATGTCCGTTGCATGACTTTTGGTGGAACAATAGAGTTTTACCCCACAGCTATTATTCATGTTAACACTCCTTTTTTCACAGGGAACGTAAAAGTATGTATGCTAAAAAAGCCTATAGCTGATCTGATGGTCGGTTGTATACACGGCAGTAAAGATTGTACTCCAGATGAGATTATAGAATGGGAGAAACATAACCTATGCACTGGAAACGCCGCGACGACTAGAGCGCAGACTCAACTCATGGAGAAAGTTGATGATAATAAAATGGATGCAGACAACCAAGAGGAATTTGTAGTCAATTCACCTATTGACAGGGAAACATTTGCAACCAAACAAAAAGAGGATAAATCTTTAAAAAAATTTTTTAAGTTGGTTGATAAAGTTGACAATCTATCCTCAGGTAATAATAACAAACATTGTTTTGTTATTAAAAATGACATATTGATTAGATGTTTTAATGACAAATCACAAATGAAACAACAAGTTATGGTCCCGTATACTTTTAGACGGTACATTCTTCAACATGCACATGACTCACATTGTGCTGGACATATGGGATATACTCGAACACGATCTCGAGTACTGTCTTCATTCTTTTGGCCAGGGGGTGTCAAGAGATATTTCGCAGTATGTACGTTCCTGTACTACATGCCAAGAAGTGAAAGCACGTGGAGCTTTTCACACGGCGCCTATTCAGGCTTGCGATATCTCAGTGAGACCTTTTGACAAGATGGCAATAGACATTATTGGTCCATTGCTACCATCGGCCAGAGGACATAGATTCGTCCTTACGTGCATTGATTTGTGCACACGATGGCCAGAAGCTATCCCATTAAAGACCACCACTACCACAGATGTAGCTGATGCACTACATCTCATCTTTTCTAGAATAGGGTTTCCTAGAAAACTTTTATCAGACCATGGGTCACAGTTTATATCTGACACCATGAGGAAGTCATGAAAACTTGGGACATTGATAGGAATTTAAGTAGTATTTATCATCCGATGAGTAATGGTGCGGTTGAAAGACTTAACCGTACACTTAAACAACTACTACATAAGGTTACTGCTAAGCACCCTCATGACTGGGACAGAGCACTCCCAGCTGTTCTATTTGCTTATCGGGAGGTACCGCATGAACAAACTGGCTTCTCTCCCTTTGAATTAGTTTTTGGTGCTCCCCCAAGAGGTCCTATGGGACTAATAAAAAACTTATTAATTGACGAGGAGATGACTCAGGACACTCAGTCATCTTACGAGTACGTAATTAATCTTCGGAAGAACATTATTGAGTCTTGCCAGTTGGCAACAGCTTCTTCTGAGGCTGCAAAAGCTAAGGCTCGATCTCTACAAAATAGGTCTCGACGATTACGCCAATTATTCCCAGGCGACGAAGCTTATGTGTTACTTCCTCACAATAACAATAAATTACTGATATCTTGGAATGGTCCTTACAAAGTCATTGATAAAATTTCCGACGTTGATTACGTCTTAGATATCAGGGGACACAAAAAGATATTTCATATTAACATGCTCAAGCAATTTCATACACGTCCTGAACACTTACAGTCAATTTTTCATGAACTAGATGACAACACAGTATCCACTTGTCATTATTCTAACTTATCTGTCATCCAGGAAGAAGAATCTTCTTTTCCTGAGGTACAGTTACCGTTACCTGTACCAGTAGTTCAACCTACTGAATCTTGGCGGGATGTAACCATCTCTTCAACGGTTACACCGCAACAGCGTCTACAGATTGCTAATCTATTACAATCTTATCCAGATGTGTGTTGACCGACGTCCCGGGTCGCACATCGGCTATCAGTCATGACATTACTCTCAATGATGATACACCTATTCGTGTACATCCCTATTCTGTTCCTTTACATTTCCTTGCTAAAACTACTAAGGAACTTGAACAGATGTTGTCTCTGGGAATCATTGAGACTAGTAATTCGCCATTCTCTTCTCCATTGGTGATTGTCCGGAAGAAGGACAATAACATCAGACTATGTGTTGATTATAGAAAATTAAATGCTAAGACTATAGTTGACAGCGAACCACATCCACTTATTGACGACTTACTACCACGTCTATCCAACGCAACTATATTTAGTAAGATAGACTTAACTAAAGGTTATTGGCAGATACCACTGACCGAAAAGGCTAAGTACTACACCGCATTTTCCACTCCACAAGGTCTATACCAGTGGAATGTGATGCCTTTTGGGCTTGTTAATGCGCCAGCTACCTTCATTCGCCTGATGCGACAAATTTTATCAGGTAGACCAGACGTTATTACATATATTGACGACATATGCTTGTTTAGTTCGTCGTTTGAGGAACATGTTTCGGGACTTAGATATGTTTTTGACACTCTAAGGAATTATCATCTAACTGCTAAACCTACAAAGGTGCAAATCGCGTGTAATGAGATAACCTTTTTGGGACATATCATTGGATCGGGATATATCCGAACGTTACCTAGTACAGTCTCCAAAATTCTAAACATAGCAGTTCCTCAGACGAAGAAACAGGTCAGGAGTTTGTTAGGACTTGTTCAATATTACAGTAGATTCATACCAAACTTGTCATCCATCACGGCTGTATTGTCTTCATTGTTAAAAAAAGATATGCCGGTGAAGGTGACATGGACTGGTACATGCAATGAAACTTTCAACAAAATTATAAATTTGTTCTCGCATGAACCAATTTTAAGACTTCCCGATGCTTCCAAAAGATTTTTCTTACGAACAGATGCTAGTAACTACGGCATTGGTGCATGCCTGCTCCAGAACCATGATGGCATTCTACATCCTACCTTATACATATCAAGAAAGCTGAAGCCGGCAGAAACGAAGTATTCAACAGTCGACAAGGAACTTTTATCTGTGATCTGGGCAATAACCAAACTTGAAAAATTCTTGCTCGGTGCTCCCTTCACCATACAGACGGACCAACGTGCTGTAGCATCCTTGCGTCGATCGAATCATAAAAGCCAGAAACTTGCCAGATATTCAATCATCCTACAGCCATTCGAGTTCTCCATTGAACATATTCCTGGCACTGAAAATTGTGTGGCAGATGCATTGTCACGTAATCCTATTGACGACGAATAATCAACATTGACACTCTTAAACTATTTCAATCAGCACTACATTGGATTGAACGAAGTATCAACTATAAAGGAACTAACCTTGCCTTCAATTTAAACTTTATATACACTATATGCATCACAGAATTGAACTACAAGACAATCAAGGTATATATACTGACATTCGAACTTCGTCTAATGTCCATACACGATATACGAATATCATTGATCAATCATGGAACAATATCTGACGACAAGTCGAACTTATTATCCTAGGTGCACTTAATTCTTGGATGCTAGGATAAATGACATTTCTTTCCAACGTAAACGTTTGAACATTTTTGCCTAAAAGAATTCATCAGGATCAAGACTACGGATGGATCATCATATCCTATACTAATTAATTAGTTAACTTAACTTCTTAATTGAATTATTATCAATAAAATGAAATGTGAGAAAAAAATGAAATGAAAGAACAAAAAAGAGAACGAAATACTAAAAGAAGAAATTATGAAAAGAGAAAATAAATCTCACACAAGTATTAGATTAATAATTTTTGTTAATGTACCTATACATTATTTAGTTAGTTAAATTAGATAGTTATTATTCACTAACACTTAACACACACAATTAAGTTAAAACTTATATTCGAATTTCTTTCTATTTCTTCTCACTTATTTTGCCTTTTTCTTCTCTCATAACATCGCGTTACATTAGAACCTTAATAATTTAACTCTTAATTTAATTAATTAATTTAAATTTAATTAGTCAAATTAATTCCTATATGACATACTAATACGACAGACCTTACTTTAATTTAATTTTATCATTCACTATTAACATTGGACATTTATTTAGTTGATATAATAATATGTATAATATTGATATATAATGTGATTTATGTTAGATGACTATGACAAATAGTTAGTTGACACGACCGCAACACGGTTCTACTCAGAACATCGTCGGCCATATGTCACAATTGTGTTAAATTTTTTGAAAAATTGTTAAGTCGGAATAGATATTGAAAAAAAATCTATCGATTTTTTTTTCCCCGGTGTACAGGGAATTGTTACGGTATATGATATTAACGCCGTCTGCTAAAGGTTACCAGACGTGCAATTGTAAAGGTTAAGACATTTAATATATTGCGATAGATGTTTCAATTACTGAACGCTTCATACACGATCGATTATGACGTGTATAGCGTTGTTTAGGACACAGTCGGTAACTAAGAAACGCTACCCTTTGTTACTTGACCGCCAAGCTGAATAGCTGCGTTTTTTTCTAACCTTCCAAGTCAATGGCATGATATAGCCATATATATGCATTTTTTGATGGATCAGGGTCAGTCCTAGAACTCTACATGAGAGGGAAATTATTGGAGGTTAGTATTTAACTAGAATCCTCAGAAGGATGAGAATAATCGTCAAATTCGTATGAATATATTCAGACTCGCAGTCTCACTGTCGGCAGGTAGCCATGTCTATCTGTTCGTGCATATAGCTGTGATGTTCTGACGACAATACTGCATTGTATCCTCATAACGGACATTGACACATAACCAGCAGTCTACGTTGTTGATTAATTTATGCATGACTTATATGGACTTACGCTCTACCCCTATTGGAATTGATCATCATGTATGTATCACTGTGAATAAATGTATGGACTCAATGAACCGACTTATCACGTCAATGGAATTACAAGTTCAATATAATTGCAACTTTCAAATGTTTGCTCACACGTTTTTCTACCCCACCCCGCATTCGCGTAAAGCAACACCAATTGACACGATGAAAATCTTGAATGAAACCATATAAGAACTCAACTAACATGGCCAGAATTTATAACCACTTTATTGACATTATATGGAACATTGTTGTCAAATTGAATGTTCCAGAACAACAGAGAAGATCGCCTTCAACAATTCCCCCTCTCTCTTTTAAAATTGTCTTGAAAAAGTCTCTTGTCAACAATTTATTTTATGTTATTTCTATACATAAATATAGTATTATCGTGGATAAACTGAGTGCCGACATGTATGACACTTATCTAAAAAATAGATGTTGCTGTCATTTTCACAGGCTCTCTGGTATGACCATGCTGACACGGTTCCTGGTGCAGTAACTAGACCTCATGGTCCAAACAATAGGTTACTTTAGTACACTGCAACAACGCCACCAGGGTTCTGGTACCCACACTGTACCAGAACAAAACCTCTGAAACAACGTTATGATTCTTAAAAACACATCATTATTCCCTTTCACATGTAATAATTTGCATAAAGAAAAAGGGTCAGATCTCTCTGACCACCTCATACCACTCTGAGATGACAATTCATTACCAGTGCCCCTATTATGTTCCTTAAGGGCTACAACGCCTCTGACACTGCAAAATGATGATCTCCCATAAGATAACGTGGGTTAGCTTTCCCACTGGCAACTGTGGAAATCATTTTCAGTTATGCAATACACATTAATTTTACTGCTTGAACACAACCCACAGGTCCTGCATAACTCTGCTGGGGACTCTGTACTTAGTCGAAAACCTTCCCAATCGAGCAGTATCGCAGACACCAATTTTATTGAAATAACAAAATTAATAATTTCTTTCCTTACCACAATTCAAAGAAATATCACAAACGTACGTTGACTGGCTTTAGCATAAATAGTAGTTTAAGTTCAGCTTTGCCTTCTGTTCAGACTGCCAATGGTTAATAACACACTTGTTACTGCTGAGGACAACGCAGCTTGCTTCTAACATATTTCCTTTCAACTGGCGCTGAGCTGTAAACGCTTTTTGCCAATATGCCTAGACCGGCCCAATCACAGCGAGGGTCTAGCATTTCAATTTTCAAAAATTTAAAAAGAAAAACACTACTTCACACTTCTAGGAGTGATTTTTCTAAATATAGATTTTATCTTTTCTGCCCAGCCAATACTCTCTGTCTACCCTCCTATACCCTCCAATCAGATTCGAATTACTCCTATGCCCCCTTTCAAACTATCGTTCCCAATAACGTTACAGTTAACGAGCAAGGACAACAGTCCGTTCGTCTACGCGTTTCCAGTCAAATAGTATTTCCTCAATAACTTGGCTAATAATTTGACTACCACTAATATTAAAACATATTTGTGCTCAGAATACACTAAGCTACACAAATATATAATTTTTATGACTATATTCATGTGCGTTTAGATTTTCAGTTTTGTCACTGACAGTCGTTAATTATAACTTTTTACATAAGTCTACCATCTTGTCCCTCTCCTTCTGTCTCACTTTTTAATTTTTCAAATAAACCAACTTGTTTTTGTGACGTCACAACTACACTACGCGTCGAGAATTTAAACTGTCTGTGTGTGTATATCCGTTAGCTTTGCCACAGCGTGTATTTACTATTTGTGTCGCGGGCAGAACGAAGCGGGTTTTGGCAAGGCGATGGTAGCATTTTGCGTTAATGTATTACAGTCGTCTCGTCATTGCTACTTATAAAAAGTCCAAAAGACTACCAAATTTTGCGTTACTGTTGACAGATTACGTTACTTTAGACAGCAGTTTGGCGTTACATTTCTAACAAATCGTTAATTATAAGGATTGCCGCAGTCTCCTGTAGTAGATCTGGCAAGCGGCCAAAATGTTAGTTGTACGTTTTCGAAACCGAAACTAAAACGCGTGTTAGATTTTTACCGTGGGATCGTTCTAAGCCGTTCCATGGCACTAAATTCAGCGCGATGCTGGCGTGTGAGAGGATCACCGTCAGACACAATAGGGCGGGTTTATTTATTATCATTTTATGACTAAAATCTTACTGAAATGAGCGATTATTCTCGCAGATTTTACTACAAGCATTTGAAGGAGAAGTCTTTCTTTCCATAACTTATCAAAAGCTTTTATCAGGTCCACAAAAACAGCCAATACTTTTTTCTTCCCCTGAAAGGCATTTTCTACTTCCTGGTCTAGATATACTAGATGGTCCTCAGTGCTGCAGTTTTTCCTGAATGCTGATTGTGTGTTATCAAGCAGATGATTTATTTCCAGATGTTTCACTAGCCTTGAGTTCACCATTCTTTCCATTACCTTACCCAGACAGCTCAGTAGGCTAACTGGTCGGTAGCTGGACTTGCTTGTTTTCTCCTTTTGTTTCTTTCTGATGGGAACAATGATTGCTTCTCACCATCGATCTGGAAATTTTCCGGTACTCCATGATTGATTGAAGATTTGGAGGAGCTTGTGCCTGGCTACAGGTCCCAGGTTCTTGATCATATCATTTGTAATACCATCTTTTCCTGGAGCTTTCATTTTCTTTAGTTTTGTTATGGCAGCATTTAGTTCTCTCATAGTAAAGGATGACTTCATCTGGGTTTTGGTGCTTCAGTTATTCTTTTATTTCCTTATGTACTTCTTGGATACACGCATGTGGAAGTGATGTGGTGCTTTCTTCCTTGTAGAAGTCTATCAGAATGTCTGCTGCCATCTTTCCTGTGTGGTATTTTTCATTTTCTTTGATAACAGTCTAACAGGTGCTGTTTGTTGTTTCTTCATTAAGTACTCTTGTCAGATTCCACAGCTTGCTCAAGTCCTTATCCATGTTGAGACTGCTGGTCTTCTGGTGCCAGCTCCTTTGGATTTCAGCTTATTTTTGTTTATTAAAAGCATGTTTTATGCTGTTGTGTCTCTGGGTGTTCTCTACTGTGGGATTTTGCTCCAAAGTTTCCCATCCTTTATGTAGATCATTTTGGAGTTTTTCCAGGTTGTCACTCTAGTATTTTTTGTAGTCTCGTCGTTTACCTCATGGGATTGACTTCTGTGCTGCTTGAATGATTGCCTCACTAATAATGGAAATGTTTTTATTTATGCTGTTTGAGTAGGTAATGTTCAGACAGAGTTTATCGACCTGTTCTTTAAAAATGATCCAGTTCGCTTTTTTGAAGTTCCAGCTAGGAGTCATATTAAATGGTCCTGAGCTTCCTACTTCAGATATCTGTAATGTGACTGGTACATGGTTACTTCCTCCCAGCTGGCTGTTTACTGTAGGTTGGTAGTGAGCTGATGTATGTCATCTGTAGCCATAGCAAGATCTGGCATGCTCGTTATTTTCCATACTCTGGAATAGAAGGTGGGCTTATCATGTGGTTGATTTATTAGAATTAGTTTATTATCTCCACCATCCAATCTTCTACCTCTTCTCCTCTTGGATTTATTGCTTCATAGCCCCAGCTTGGCGAGTGGCTATTGAAGTCACCCATAATGAGATGTCTCGATTCTGCTAGTTTCACTTTGTATAACTCCAGAGTTGTGGCTGGAGGGCTGTAGCAGTTTGTGAACATCATGTTGTCGTAAATTTATTTTGAGAGAAGTCTTAGAAATAGTGGTCCCGTTTAGAGTGAAGAATGATGGTGAAGGCTCTATGATAGAAAGGGTTAGAAAGTAAGTAGTTGCTTCACAGAGTGCTGGGGAGATTAAGGACAGACTCTTTTACGACAATCCTTTTCTCTCAATCTACTCCTTAAACTCTCCTGGCTAAACAATTATTTGCCAGTTTCCAAACACACATGCGCTCACACCAATTTGGTGTTTCAAACACATGGACGTTACGTGAATACAAACTATGGTAAACAAATATGGGTAATTTGGGCTTGGGTCTTCCAACACGGTACTAAAAGTTTTATGATGTTTATCATTAAAAATCAGTCACAACATTTATCAGATAACAGAAAATTATCATAGATACAGAAAATACAAATAACAAGGCGGGGGTGGGGGGGGGGGGAATATGAAGAGTGGTATCCAATCTGCCCTTCCCGCTTGTAATAGACAAAAAGATAAACCCAGTCCAAAGATAGGTAGTTATCAGAAAAAATAGATAATGTAACTCAACAGTAAATTTAATTACTCTGAAAAAAGAGGTGTTACAGTACTAGGTATGGGTGGTAGAAAAAGTCCTGTTATTCTCAATTGTTTTTCCTTTTCCTAAGCAAATGTAAGGGGGTGGGGAATAAACAGAGTTATAAAATCCCACTTAAAAGGAACAATACAGGGAATACAGTAAAAGTATTTACCAGGTAGGCAAATTAAAAATGGTTGCAAAATAAATCTCACGTCATTCATGCGCGCTCGTGATGGCCAACACTCATTTACTCACACACACTTACCGATTGTAGAATCTGGCACTCCATAGAAAAATACACAAACATCAAATAAACACTCGACATAGGTAGTGTCTTTTTCTTCTGTGTCCAGCCCCAGATTATCAGGTATATGCGTTAGTACAGTCCCGAAATCGCTGGATGGTGAAGCCTAAGTGTTCTTAGTTTTTGTTATGTTAAAAGGAAAGTTCTATGGGATGGAACAGTCACAGATCCAGGTGGTGAAAATGGGGTGGTCTCATCGATTTCGCCGCTGATGGTAAATCTTCTTAATGCGTGATGATAACAACTGACCGGTGAGGTATGGTTTACTTCGAGAGTTTTAAAATCCAGTGAAGAAAATATGCACAGTCAGTGTTCAGGAGATTTCTATTTTCTTTCGCAGTAGAGCAGGATTAATAATCGAAATATAGCTCTGGCAATGTTCTTCTCCAGTTAAACTCTACAGATTAAATTGTATTGATGATGTGTTAAATTGTTCTTGGATTTACTTTCTTTCTGGAAAATTCAGATAGCTGGACCCCAACAGGATCGTCTGAAGATTAAAATTTAAACTGTTCATCAAAATATCTGGAGGGTTTTAAGAACCTAGTCTGGAGGACTCTATACAATGTTTTTGTTGGGACGCAAAGGTTATGATCACCCTATATGACAGATAGAAAACATGTAATCATACCGAAAAATCAAATAACATTCTAAAGCGCGATAAATTTACCGTTAAGACTATTATATACACTCGCGTATTTAATTATATATATTAAGAAAACACTTCGCGAGTCTAATGGTTAAAACACGCATCTATACATAGGACTTAACTTAATTAATTAGTTATAAATTCCTTCGCGACTTTAAAAGTTAATTTAAACGTTTAAGCATCTATTATCTTTGGAAATAATGTAATAGATATATCATTAAATTTTCAACTGGAAACTTTTGAGATAGGTTTAATTTAATAGATTTAAATCAACACAAAATCCAGTGAAATAAAAATGAATGAACTAGACCACTGATCACTAGAAACTAATATATATTATACCGTTTAGCACAGAATAGAATTCACTGCAAATATAGCCAAAAATCCAGGGGAAATCTAACAAGATTTTACTACAGCTAGTGCTTCTGTAAATCTCTGGCAAACGAGTGATAAAATTGCATTTTGCAGGGTCTCTATATATATGAAATGGAATGACAGATCGGGGGGGGGGGGGACATGTTAGAATCTAACACCTTTCTTGAACTCAGGAAGAATTCGAGATCCTATGCCGCCCGTCCCCCGTGATTATTCAATTCTCTGGCCGCTTCGTCTTTCCCGTTCGTTCCGTCTTTCGAGCGGTTCCAGCGCTCTCCTCTGATTCACACTGCAGTGTTACCTAGTGGCAGGAAACTTCATCGTTCGCTTTGAGATCGTCATTGTCTCAGATCGTGTGCCGCTTTCTTCGTTTGATTTAGGCAACGCCTTTTAAGGCAGGTACGAAAGAAAGGTGTAGCGAAATGCTTGCTTATGATCGCTCTAGAGGTTTCAGTAGGCGTGGTTTTACCTCCCCTTTAGACAAAGCAATGTCCAGCATGCACAGAAGATAAACTGTCTACATATTAATTAGCAAACGTGTTGGCGAGTTCACTCTGCTCTGACGCATATTAATGAGCCCAGGTGGAATTCCACGTTTCTGTTGTGCATTGCTAATGAGCCCAGGTGGAAGAATTCCCGTTGACGATAAAATTACAACAATATTCGGGGGTACAGATGTTATAAGGGTTCTACCATATCATCTAATACTTCAGGGTCGGCTGAGTTTCATCGTCACAGATGAACACTGGACACCAGTAGTTGGACTGTTATGTATTCAAGTTCGTCCTCACCAGACCTATTTATCTCTACTGCTGGGATTGAAGTTTTAACCAGTGTGAGGATTCCTCCCTTAGTTCTTTTTGCCCTGTCTTGGTGGAAGGGCTCGTATCCACGAATGAAGAATCATTGGGTATCTTTTAGATGGGTTTCTTGAATACAGATTATGTCAATGTTATTTTTTTTCTGAGAGGAATTCTTGTAACTCTGGTTTCTTGTTCCTCACTTCTTCTGCATTCCATTGAGCCATGGTAAGATAGTGGGTTGGTTGGTCAGTTACTCTACTTTGCCTTCCCCCTACCATCGGGTTGGCAAAGGCACCGGTTGCTTGGGTGGGCCCTTTCGAGGCTAGGGACCCGGCTCCGCTCTTCCCCGGTAGGAGCGATGCCATTACGAAAGTCAAGATTGTCGCATGACGCCATATTGTAAATGCGTATGTGCCCGAGTCTTTCCCGGTGTCTGCACCCTAGATGACACACTCCGTCTTCGGCAGGCCTGGTTGTGTTTGTTGTTCAGGGTTGCCTCCCATAGCCTTTCCATCTCCCGGTGGCAGCTGCAAGGCAGCAGGTTGGTTTGCTTACCAAGGTTTACCTTCCCCGTGGCAAGAGCTAATAGCGGCTGTTACTCGCTTGATGCACCCGTCATAGGGCATATGGAGGATTTCAGTGGGGGTAGCAGTGCCAACTGCTAACCCTCCCCGTCATGCTGTGAAACCATCACCGTTTGGTCTGCGGATGCTTATTGGTCCAGTAATAATCTAGCTTAATTCGCAGCTGACACACCATATCTGGAGGTCGTTCCACTCTCCGCCACCTGTGGAAGCGACTGGTTGGGATCGGTCACCCCTTTTGCCAGGCTTTCATGATGTTGACATGGACTTTCCTTTCACGACATTAATGCAGAATATCCTCTTGTGACATGGAGCATCCGCTCACAACATTGACATGGAATTTCCTGCCATGGCACAGACATGAATTGTCTTCTTGTGACATTGACATGGAATATCCTCTTGTAACATTGAAGTGGAGTGTTATGTCATGACACTGACATGGAGTATCCTGTCACAACATTGACATGGAATATCCTGCCATGACACTGACATAGAAAATCCTCTCATGACATTGGCATAGAATATCCTCTTGTGACATTGACATGGTTGACATGGAATATCCTTGTTAAGTTATATTCATAGAGGGGGTGTTAAATGTTTGAGATCCTCACATGTGAGTCTAGTATTTTGTAGACGCACATTTGAGCGCATCTGTTAATTGTAGGTTCATTGTATTATTTGCGTACGACCGTGCACCATTCTTAAACGGGTATGGCGCGGTTTGTCGCGCTGATCTGTTGCTATCCAGCAAACGTACTTGAGGCAGATCCCGATATCCTCCGTCTTGTATAGACGTGAATTTTTTTGTGTGCTTATCCTTAGCTCAGGAAAGACACGGTCATAAAGTAATTATAATCATCTATAAGATGAAGATGTTGTTCTTGATGAGAAAATGCCAAGACTTGCTTGATTTGAATATTTAACCAGAAAACGGCTTATTTTTAAGTAGCTTACCTCCGATACTTCGTCTCCTGTAAACGTTATGGCAGAGCTTCAATTTGACCAGATGTGTCAAATCGCTAGTGCGCTCCTCTAACGCTAGGAGCTGATTGAAGCGTAAAGGAATATATAACTACGTAAAGAATATGAACGGTCAATTCGACAGAACCATGTTTATCACTAAGCCGTTAACCTTGACGTCGTAACGCGAGTGCTGTCAATCAACGTCCATGTTGATTATTATATGTGCCAATGTATAAACTGTCAGAACCATATCGATGAACTGTACTTACACATGATGTCAACGTCTTTGCTGTAATAAATCGTATCGTCATTCACGTTCAACAATGGGTCCAGTATGCCTTACCTAACAATTGGTCAGTCTTATGACCCAATCGTTACCATTACGTTTGTCTTGTCATCGTTATCCATAACGAAGCGACGGCCCACAACAACATTCGCACCATAAGTCACCAACATCAGAAACGCAGCGGTAACAATCCTCTTGTGACATTGACATAGACTATTCTCTTGTGACATTGACATAGACTATCCTCTTGTGACATTGACATGGAATGTCCTCTTGTGACATTGACATGGAATATCCTCTTGTGACATTGACATGGAATATCCTTTTTTGACATTGACATAGAATATCCTCTTGTGACATTGACATAGAATATCCTCTTGTGTCATTCACATGAAATATATCCTCTTGTGTCTCCGCCTAGGCCGGTCCCAAGCCCGGCTGAAAAAGGAGGAGGGCGGCCTGCATTGAGACCGTAAGGAGGCAGCCCCTCCATCATGCAAAACCACAACAGGCCAATCACCTGTTTGTCTTCAAATCCAGATTACGAGAAAGATAAGAGAGAAAAAAAGTTAGTTGCTTATCCTTTACAGGACGTGGCAATCAACCCCAGCTTTTATTGGCTGTTTTTGATTTTTCTAGGCAATTTTTTCATTCAGTAGTTTGCCATTGCTTTCTGAACGGTACGGCGCTTATACCATTGTTAAAAATCCACACAAAGCGATGTGCTACCAAACCGCCTGCAGCAGGTTTCGAACCTAGTATATCTGGATTACGAAACTGCGTTCATATCCATTAGGCCACAGACGCCGACTAAGAGAGAAAACCGGACTGATTCTAAAGGCGACGAACTGGAACGGACTACGACTTACGGAACATGGAACACAAGAAGTATAAATGGGAAGGAAGAAATTAGAAATCCTGGCTTTAACAGAAACAAAGAAAAAAGGACAAGGAGTTATGGATCTCGATGGCGACACGCTGCTCTATAGTGGTGTCCCCACATCTGAAAGAGCTAAACGGGACGTCGGTTGTATTGTGGTCAAAAACCAAAGGGATAGTATCAAGGGATGGAACTTTGTCTCGGAACGCATTGTGGTCTTAAAACTAAAAGAAGGAGAAACCATAGTCAACCATGTCATTGTGTATGGGCCAAATGAAGATGAGCGAGCAGAGGTCAAGGAGGAATTCTTCGAGCTGCTTCAAAGGATAGTGGACGACTGCCTGGGTGAAGTAATCCTGCTCGGAGATTTCAATGCCAGAGTTGGAAATGATCATGCTAGATGGGGTGGAGTTATCGGAAGATATGGAGAATATACTCTTAATGACAATGGAAAGCGACTCCTTAGATTCTGCACTGAGCAGAATCTGATCATTACAAACAAAAAGTTCCCCCATAAGCGCATACATGTATACACTAGGTGTGAACCAACAATGACCGCAAAACACGAAACCTGAATTAGTTTTTGGAACGTCAGAACTATGAATGAGGCAGGAAAGCTGAGACAAATCACAGCAGAGATGAGGAATTACAAATTACATATCCTGGGAATAAGCGAGAGCAGATGGACAGAGATGGGGAGAATAAAAACAGCTACAGGGGAAACAGTACTTTATTCTGGTAGAGAGGATGGTCAGCACAACGAAGGTGTAGCCATTATCCCGAAGAAAGGAATGGAAAGGTCTTTACTGGAATGGAAACCCATTAACAACAGACTGATAAGAGCAAGACTGAGAGGGAGATTCACCAACATCATAATTATACAATGCTATGCACCAACAAACGACAGCGGTGAAGAGATCAAGGACGAGTTCTATCAACAGGTACAAAAGGAAATGGAAACTGCACCCAGCTACGATCTTATTATAGTAATGGGAGATCTAAATGCGAAAGTTGGAACACACAATAATTATAACGAAAGAGTAATGGGGAAATGCGGCAGTGGAACAGTTAATGAGAATGGGGACAAATTAATAAGCTTCTGCAGTATTAACAACCTGGTCATTGGAGGAACACTTTTTCCACACAAAGAAGTGCACAAGTTAACATGGGAATCACCAAACGGACGAGACAGAAACCAGATAGATCACATAATGATCAATGGTAGATGGAGGCATGCACTACAAGACGTGAAAGTAAGAAGAGGTGCAGACGTAGGAAGTGATCATCACCTAGTAGTAGCAAGACTGAAAGTGAAACTCAGAGCTGCTGGACCAGTTGCAGTCAAACAGAAAAGATATAACATCATGAAACTTAAGGACCCCTCACATGAAAATCTTTCGCGGTCGACGTAAAGAGACGATATCAGATTACCAAAAGACAGGAAAGAACAGAGACTGATGATGTCGACCAGAAATTCCACACCATCTCAACAATATACAAGGAAAGCAGCAAGTCATGCTTGGGATTCCAGAAAAGAAAGAGCCAAGACTGGATAACACCAGAAACGCTAAACATCAAAGCAAAGAGAAAGGAAATGAAAAGAAAGAAAGCAGAAGCTAAGTCTCCCAGGCTAAAGGCAATATATAGTGAACAGTACAGTCAGCTGGACAAGGAAGTAAAACGTCAAACCCGTGCTAACAAAAGGACATTTCTGGATGACCTTGCAAGACAGGCAGAAGAGGCAGCACTGAGAAATGAACAAAGCACAGTTTATAAAATAACTAAAACTATCAGTGGAAAACGAGGTGCAAACAACATAACGTTAGTATGAGACAAGCAAGGAAATCTCATCACCACAGCACAGGGGCAGGAAACAAGATGGGCAGAGCACTTCAGAAAAACACTGAATAAGGAACCACTAGAGACTCAGCTGAATGTTCCTGAGGCTGAAAGTGACTTAGACGTAAATACAGACATTCCACGAAAAGAAGAAATCACAGCTATCAATGGAAAAGCGCCTGGTCACGACAATCTAAATGCTGAGTTATTTAAGGCAGACCCTGAACTAGCAGCAGAACTATTAGAACCACTATTTGCGAAAGTCTGGGAAACTGAGACAACACCAACAGAGCCGAGTAAAGGAATAATTGTTAAATTGCCCAAGAAGGACGACCTTGCAGACTGCAACAACTGGAGAGGAATTACCCTCCTCTCAGTTCCCAGCAAAATACTAGGCAGGATAATCAGCCAGAGAATTTCAAAAGCAGTTGACCATAAACTGAGGAAAGAACAAGCGGGCTTTAGAAAGAACAGAAGATGTGCAGATCATATATTTACCCTCAGAAACATTATAGAGCAGTGCTCAGAATGGCAGAGACAGCTGTATATTAACTTTGTTGATTTTGAAAAGGCTTTCGACAGCATACACAGAGACAGCCTATGGAAAATACTGAGGGCTTATTGAATTCCCAGCCGCATTGTTTCCATCATAAAAAGCATCTATTCTAACTTTACGTGCAGTGTTGGATTGAGTAATGTAACTTTCGAAGTGAAAACAGGAGTACGACAGGGATGCCACTTATCAACAACATTATTTTTGACAGCCATAGATTTGGTGATGCGCCAGACAACAGAGGGCAGTCCAAGAGGAATTAGATGGACAACATTTTCTACACTGGAATACCTGGAATATGCAGATGACATTGCACTACTCGCGCATTCACATCAACACATTCACACCACTCGCGCATTCACATCAACACATTCAAGACAAAACCGATAGACTGAATAAGTATGGCCAGCAGGTTGGCCTGAACATCAATCTGAAGAAGACAGAGGTCATGACACTAAATGTGGGCAATCCTGAGCCAATAATAGTAAGGAACCAGAAGTTAGAACAAACAGACACATTTACTTACCTAGGATGCATAGTAACACCTGAGACGGCGGAACAAGCAAGGACATTAACAACAGAATGAATAAAGCGAGAACAGCCTTTGCTATTCTCAACAACATTTGGAAGTCTTCGCAGTACAGCACAAACACCAAATTAGACTGTATGAGAGCTGTGTACTTTCTGTGCTTCTCTATGGTGCGGAATGTTGGAGAGTAACAGAGAAGGAAATGTCGAAACTGTCCTCCTTCCACACAATCTGCCTAAGGAAAATTCTCCGAATCTTTTGGCCAAACACCATCAGCAACCAAGAACTACTTATTCGGAGTAACCAGGAGAACATGCACACCATCATAGCTGGCAGACGCTGGAGTTGGGTTGGCCACGTCCTCAGAAGGGACCCTGATACCATCACAAGAACAGCTATGCTATGGACCCCCGAGGGAAAGCGAAAGAGAGGCCGACCAAAAACAACTTAGCGGAGAACTGTGGAAGCCGAGATGCAAAGAATGAACCAGAGTTGGGGCACTGTATGAAGGATGGCCGCCGACCGAGCAAAGTGGAATCAATTTGTTGCTGCCCTACAAGACGCCACCAGGCGTGATGGCCGCTGACTGCTTTGGCTGTTGGTGGTTATGGATCAAAGAAGAAGAGAAGAGATAAAGGCAGCAGAAGCATGTGGTGAAGTCCGGCTTGGGAACAAGAGAAAGAGGACACCTTGGTGGACAGATGAAGTTAAAGAGAAAATAAGAGAGAAGAAAAAGGCATGGAAACAATACTTAGGAGCAAAAACACACCAGGAAAAACAGAGAAATACAAAGAATATACGATACTCAGAACAGAAGCAAAGAACAAGATGCTAGCAGCAAAACAGAAGTCCTGGGAAGAATTTGGAGAAAAGCTAGAAAGCGATACGCAAGAAAACCAGAAATTGTTCTATAAGACCCTAGGGAAATGCAGAAACAAATGATAAGAGAGGGAAAATAAAGTAATAGGTTGGTCTAGGGAAACACGGAGAAAGATTCTTCTTCTTCTTCTTCTTAAAGAAATAGTTTGGCCTAGGGAAACACAGAGATAAAAGATAGAGATCGAAAATAAAGAAATAAGGTAATTGTCTAGTGCTAGCTGACTTCAGGTACGTGTCCAGCCCTAGCTGACTTCAGGTACTTCTCTAGCCCTAGCTAACTTCAGGAACTTGTCTTGTGCTAGCTGACTTCAGGCATGTGTCCAGCCCTAGCTGACTTCAGGTACGTGTATAGCCCTAGCTAACTTCAGGTACCGTACTTATCTAGCCCTTGCTGACTTCAGGTACTTGTTCAGCCCTAGCTGACTTCAGGCACGTGTCCAGCCCTAGCTGACTTCAGGCACGAGTCCATCCCTATCTGACTTCAGGTACTTGTCTAGCCCTAGCTGACTTCAGGTACTTGTCTAGCCTTAGCTGACTTGGGGTACTTGTCTAGCCCTAGCTGACTTCAGGTACTTGTCTAGCCCTAGCTGACTTGGGAGTACTTGTCTAGCCCTAGCTGACTTGGGGTACTTGTCTAGCCCTAGCTGACTTGGGGTACTTGTCTAGCCCTAGCTGTCTTCAGGTACTTGTCTAGCCCTAGCTGACTTCAGGTACTTGTCTAGCCCTAGCTGACTTGGGGTACTTGTCTAGCCTTAGCTGACTTCAGGTACTTGTCTAGCCCTAGCTGACTTGGGGTACTGGTCTAGCCCTAGCTGACTTCAGGTACTTGTCTAGCCCTAGCTGACATCAGGCACGTGTCCAGCCTTAGCTGACTTGGGGTACTTGTCAAGCCCTAGCTAATTTTTGACGAAAAACCCTATAGGTACACTAGGTCCAGCTTTATGAGGTCGGGTGACCGGTCCCGTTCCTCGCCGCCTTTGCCTTCCCTAATTCTCGAGCAGGAGTCAGGTAACCATTTACAGTTTGGTAGACTTCAGCTTGACTCTACCCATAACCCAGCCACTTTGCCGCTGGGAGACCAGTGCTCTAACCACTCAATCTGACTCTCACTGTTGAGTTAAAACGTTCAATTAAAATTTTTCATGAGTTGTAACTCTTGGTGTCCTGTTTTATAATATAAACTTTATTGGTTTACTTCCCTTGTCATATCTCTCTCTCTCTCTCTCTCTCTCTCGCTCTCTCTCTCGTTCTCATCAATATAGAGAAGGTCCAACACTTAAAGGCAGCGCCAGATTATTCATTAGGCCCACTAGACATGAGCCTAAGACTCCAGGCTTAGAGGGTCGCCACGAAAAAAGTGACGGGAGTCATAACGCAACAGAGCTCTACAGCAGCGGCACGTGCATTATAGTACGCTCGTGCACGCCGGGTAATAGTATCTTTACAGCAGTTAGTTTATTAGTTACTTAAACCCCCGCTTTTTTCCTAATTTTTTATTATATTTTCTTTGCAGGGACCCCATTACTTTTAACAAAATCTAGGGGCTGTAACGAACACTTAAAAAAAAAAATTATTATATGTTAATAAAAACATTTATATGAAATCCATTCGTTTTTTTAAAAATAGTTTTACCTTTTAGAAGAATGGAGAGAGGCCCCAAAATATCTTAATAGCCTAGGGCCTCCGGAGTTCTTAATCCGGTCCTGCTTATAAGAGTGACGTCAATATGCAATAAAGCAAATATGACCGACAAAAGACAATTACCTTTTTTTTTGTTTTAAAGTGCAGGACTTGCCATCTGCAAAGGTTTATTTGTGACGTCACTTGTCTAGGCTTTGTCAAAACGTAGTGTCGGGCTTTCTCCAAATAGATGACCGTGACCAAATCATGTCAAAGGTCACACAGTGGTGTTAAAAATGGGAGGGGGAGGGGGGGTTTCCGTAACAGAGACTGCCATAGGTCGGTGATGTGTTAGAGGCTTAGATAAACTAGGTACAGCTTCATGAGGTTATCGGTTTCTTTCCTCTCTGCCTTTGCCTTCCCTGAGTCAAAAGCAGAGTCAGGTCTCCCTTACAGTTGGGTAGACTGGTGCAGGACACTACCTGGTTTTGAACCCTGTGACTTTGCCGCGACAGGCAAGCGCTGTAACTACTGCTATCTGTCTGTCTGTCTGTCTGTCTGTCTGTCTGTCTGTCTGTCTGTCTGTCTGTCTGTCTGTCTGTCTATCTATCTATCTATCTATCTATCTTCTATCTATCTATCTATCTATCTATCTATCAATCACCAATCGACCTGCTTACCTACCTACCGACCTCTGTTTCTGTTAAACTGAGACCTGAGGGGAAAAAAACTTTCTCGTAAAACTTAAGGTAAAAGATCCCGTTACACCCCATTGGGACATATTGGGAATATGGTGTTAGGCCGATATTTTCTTGACCATCGGCACACTAGGGGTGATGTGGTCAGCATCACCCCGGCCGCCTAAACCTTCCCAGAAGTTGCTCTGGTACCCAGTTGGGGCTGGGTCGACCCAGGAGCCGTTTGCGGCCTAAAAAAATCTCACCTGATCTGGGGATCGAACCATAGACCACTGAGCTAGGAAGCCAGTGCACTAACCACTATGCTACCGCGGCTCCCTCGATAATGTAGTTTTTTTTTTTTTTTTTAATAAAATACTTCTACATGCTGGGGTGGTCTGCACTATACCCATTGTTCCTTAGTAGCCTTCGGCGACATGCCTGTGGTGTTTGTAGTTAATGTGTTGACTCTGGTTGATTTTTTATGATTGCATAACCGGTTTAAATTCGCAACGCTTGTTAATTCCACGACCGGAAGCGTCGCAATGATACTGTGCTTATCTCCCTTTTCTGACACCTTTAACAGGTGCGAATGACATCGGAAAGTCTCCACCTGCGCTGTATTTACAGACTATAAAAGGTAAAGGTAGTGCCATAACAGCCAGATAGTAACACCCTATATACCCCAATATAACCGTTTTTAACCCTTCAAAGGGTTTTGGTTGAACAGGGTATAACAGCAAAATAACAGACGGAAGGAAAAAAAAAAAATAACATACATATGTAGCAACCATTGACTACTAGCTCGGGCGTTGGCGTAGTTGACGAGTCCTGTTTAGGGCTTTATGCCATCAGATAGATAATGTTGGTTCTTTCAGGACTTAGTATCTATCAACGCTGATCGGGTTAGCAGTCATCAGAGTTGACTTTTTTGTGGATAGTAAATGCGCTATGATATAACCAAATAGGTTGAAAGGAACGCGCCTCGCCAGGAGAAGGCAAAAATAAAAAAAAAAACATACTGCCGGAGGGGAGTGATTTATTAGCGACTTCTTCATACTAGGTGCAGCTTTATGAGGTGGGGTGAGCAGTTCCTGTCCTCGATGCCATTGTCTTCCTCCCCAACGCACGAGCGGACTCATGTACCCATCTGCAGCTAGGAAGAATAGAGCGTGGCGCTACAAGGATTTGATACCGTAACATTTGCCGCGAGAGGAACCACTCTATCCATCGGACGCTATGCGTTTGAAAAAAAGCTACAAGTTTGAACTTACTTACTATATATATATATATGGAGAGAGAGAGAGAGAGAGAGAGAGAGAGAGAGAGAGAGAGAGAGAGAGAGAGAGAGAGAGAACGAACGAACGAACTTTATTTTCAAAGGGTTAAGAATTGGGCACGCAGGCCCGTCTGACATTCTGCCCTTCCTCTCTCTCTCATCATATATACTATATCCTTTCATCCTCACATTTACTATAAGCATAATTAAGGCATTTATCATTATAAAAGTAATATTACATTTGCAATAATCATCATAATTAAAGTACGTTTTTAACATTAAAAAAGAATAATAATAATAATAATGAATGTAAAAATAAAATAAATAAAAATAAAAATAAACATTAATAGATAGATAGATAGATAGATAGATAGATAGATAGATAGATAGATAGATAGATAGATAGATAGATAGATAGATAGATAGATAGATAGATAGATAGATCGATCGATCGAAAGAACGAACGAACGAACGAACGAACGAACGAACGAACAAACGAACTTCATTTTCAAGGGGTTTAGAATTGGGCACGCAGGCCCGTCTAACATTCTGCCCTTCCTTTCTCTCTTCTTCCATAGTTAATCCATTTATTCTCACACGTATCCTAAATGTTACTTAAATAATAAAATAACAAAAAAGTACAATAAAATAAAATCCCAACATTGTAACAGTACAATAACAGTTACACAGATTTACAGATGCGTATCATAATTTATACTAAACAGGACAAAATTAACTTTAAAACCTACATATGATGTTATGTAATTATTTAAGAACATAACGAAATTAGGGTGGCATATAATCTGCACTCATGATGTATTTGAAAAGTCTGTGATTGAATGAATATGGACTAAGAGTATTTTTTAAGTCGCGTGGAAGAGTATTCCACAGATGAGCAGCAGAAAAAGCTAAACTTTTCTTGAATAAGTCGAGCCTAGGCTTGGGCATGTGTAATTTATTTAAGCGTTGACTGCGTCTTCCGCTGTATTTGAAAATAGGCCACAGATACGTTGGAGCATTCTGTGACAAGATTTTGTGAATAAATTTGGCTTTGTTGAAGAGAAGGCGCTTTCTTAGTGGTAATATGTTAAGATATGTATATGCGTCTACACACTGTGTGAGGTTTTTGTCTGAAATTAGGCGCACTGCACGTTTTTGTAGTGAATAGAGTCTTTTAGTGTTGGACATGGTGCAGCCATCCCAAATTGTGGAACAATAGTCTAGATGTGTTTGTATCTGGGATGTATAGAACATTTTTCGTGTCTCCTCATCTAGGAAATGTTTGATTTTAGCTAACTGGTAAACTTTTTGTGCCGTTTGTTTGGTCAGTGCTTGTACATGCGAATTCCAACTTAAATGTTGGTCAATTATGAGTCCTAGTGTTTTATATTCATTTACATTTTCAATTAAAGAGGTTCCAATGTAGAGCTGAAGTGTTGTTTTCGGCGAGTTTTGTAATTTTTGTCTAGTTGATATTATCATACATTTTGTTTTAGTGATATTTATTTGCATGCAGTTTTCATTGCTCCACTTAATAAGATTGTCTGTGTCGCTGTGTAATAATATTTCTAGCGTGTTGCAACTTTTATCACTAGTATAAATGGTACAGTCATCGGCAAATAGGTCGCAGGATGAGTGCTCGATGTGTAGTGGAAGGTCATTTATGTAAATGGAAAAAGTAGAGGGCCGAGAATAGAACCCTGAGGAACACCAGTGTCAATAATAGTTGGGCTTGACAAGGAGTTATTGTACCACACTACTTGCTGTCTGTCGGACAGGAATGATTTAAGTAATGTCACTAGTTTAAAGTTAACATTCATTGTTTCTAATTTTCTTATTAAAACAGCGTGATCTAACATATCAAATGCTTTCCTAAAGTCTACAAAGATTGCTTCACATATGTTATCGTTATTTATGTTTAGGTGCAAGTTGTCTATCATCTTAGTTAGAGCTGTGTGGCATGAATGCTTTTGTCGAAACCCTGACTGACTGTCAATTAGCAAGTCATTGCTAACTAGGTAATGTAGTGTTGCTTTATGTACAGTAGAACTCCATTTATCCGAACCCCATGGGACCGAGCATCGTTCGGATAATCAAATGTTCGGATAATTGGATTACATAATGTATCGAGTACATGTACACATATTTCTAAAAATAATTAACCATCACAAGGAAAATACACTATAAAACATATTTAATTGTGCTGTAATAATAATACCCACACTGTATTAGATCACTGTATCACCAAAATCTTTCATTACATTTTGCAGTGCATGTACTACTTGTATTAATTATTATTTTTTAAGAAAGAGAAATGTTTTCAAAATAACATTACAAACGATTCAAAACCAGGCGCAACTTACGTATACATGTACTTGCACAGATGTAGCCCACTATTTAAAATAATGAGGAATCCTCTTTTGCACCAAACTGGATAGTCTCCTTTTGGGTGCTAAGTCCCGCATTCTCTTCAACAGCAGAGGCTGTGTAGGACAGCTGTCATCTTCTTGCTCGTACCAAGCCAACGCTGTTTCTAGTGCTATAAAGGCCTCTTCAGGACTTGGTCGACGTTTTGGGTTTTCTTCATAATCTACAAGTACATCATGTACTTCTGAGGAGTCTTTATCACTGGTCACTACATGCATTTTTTTTCTTCTTGCACAAAAACAACATTTCTTCGTCATTCAAAAACTGAAAACCAGAATCATTATCATCTTCTAGCCACATGTGTGCATCATCTTTGTCACAGTCCGAAAATCCGGGCATTGCTTGAAACAGTTCCACAACTTCATTTATACAATCATCATTTGTGTCCACTGCAGTAGTTTCATTTCCTCCTTTTTCCCAAGCAATCTATTCCAAGCCTTGTTGAGATTATCTTGTGACAGGGTGGTCCAAGCATCAGCTAACATATAGCAGCAATCTTTGAGATTAAGCTTTTTGGAAAACGCTACCACACTTTCTTCATCTTCAGCCAACAATAAACGACGCAGGACTTCCTTCTTGTACATCTTTTTAAGCTTTGCTATAACACCCTGATCCATTGGTTGAATCAGTGCTGTTACATTGAGAGGCAGAAAAATTACTTTAAAATTTGCATCAACTGCATTCAATGTATCCGTCTCTGGATGAGATGGTGCATTGTCCAGTAGAAGAAATTCGTTTCCAGTTTTCTTTTCTTGTTCTCTCAGCCTCTTCACATTGGGATGAACTGATTTGTATACCAATCAAGAAATATTTCACTATTCATCCAAGCACTCTTCTGTGCTTTGTGGCACAATGGGAGACATGTCACATTCTTTAAACAACGTGGTTTTTTTTGGCTTCGCTGATCATTAGCACCGCACCGGTGAACGATGACTTCCACTGGCATTCGCGGCTACCAAAATTGCACTTTTTAAACCCAGGGGCAGATGCTTCGTGCTGAGATGCAAGTGATTTTTGAGGCAATGATTTCCAGTATAAGCCAGTCTCATCGGCATTATACACATCATCGAGTGAATAACCTTCTTCCAAAAAAGCCAAGAGTGTTTCTTTAAAATTTTCAGCGGCAGTTGCATCGCTAGATAAAGATTCCCCTTGAATCTCCAATTCTCGTATGCCATGACGAGATTTAAAGTTTCTTAACCATCCCTGGCTAGCCTTAAAGTCAGGAGGACCTCAAGTTGATTGTTGAACTGAAGTGCCTTTTCACACAATAGAGAGCCAGAGACAGGTTCCCCTTTGCTTCTTCTTTGCACAAACCATATATATACAAAGCCTCTTCCAATTTCAAATCTTTCGCATTTCTCATGGTTTTACGCTTCTTCGACCCATTTTCACTATCCAATTTCGATGCAAAAACTCATAATTTTATCCTTGTTACTTTTGATGTCAGAGACGGTAGCTTTCCCAACATTGAAAATCCTCGCAAGTGAAGACACAGTTTCACCTTTTCCTAGTCTCTTGATAATTTCTGTTTTCGTTTCAATTTACAAAACATTGCGGTTCCTTTTATATGCTTTAGGCCTACTGGAAGATGCTATATCGCACAGAGAAATACTTGTACACTAAAATTATTCTGCTGTAGTAGCAGACACAATTATTTTAAGTTGAACTGTCTGTTTAGCCAGTGTTCTGCCTAGAACGCACACGTACACTGGATTGGTAAACCAGATATTAACTGACTTTATGATCTAACTGACTTCTTGTACGTAAGCGACCGACCATTAGCCCATCATATCCTCTACAAATTGTTCGCACACATTTGAAGCTTGCCGCATCAAAAGATTCAGAAATGTAGTCTAACATGACTGGTGGCTCCTGATTTTTTTTTTTTTTTTTTGAAAAAGTGTTCGGATAATTGGATGTTCGGATAATTGGGGTTCGGATAAATGGAGTTCTACTGTATGTGTTTTTCTAGTGGTTTAGAAAGCGATGATAAAAGAGAAATTGGTCTATAGTTACCAAGATTACTGTTATCTGACGAGCCAGGTTTGAAGAGAGGATATACTTTGGCAATCTTAAAGGCCGAAGGAAAATAACTTTTAGCAATACATTGATTATATATAAAAGTTAGTGAATCACTAATAGCTGGTGCGGCGTAACGCAGTATTCGATTACTAATTCCGTCAAGCCCTGATGAGCTATTATCCTTAAGGCCAATAAGATAGTTATACACTTCATTAACTGTCATAAAAGGAATGTCGGGTGGAACTGAGTTTGTACATTTGTTCTTACAGAATGCTGAAAGTTTGTCTAAGTCACTAGAGGAATAGAGAGAGAGAGAGAGAGAGAGAGAGAGAGAGAGAGAGAGAGAGAGAGAGAGAGAGAGAGAGAATTCATACATCTTGAATTGATATAGTTTATCAAGCGCCATTTGATATTAAACTCATAGTGATTTTGTTATCACCTGCAGCGGCCGTGGTTGGTTGTATTAGACTTCATAATGAGCTCAAATTACACAGTGCTCAGTATCAAATCCTTGATCGTTCAATGCGGAAACAATGTGGTGAGAAATGCACTTTGTATTAAAGGCTTGAAATGACTCATGACATCGATGAGCGAGAAGGAGAGAGAGAATGAGTGAAAACAAGAAAATGAGAGAGAGTGAGTGAGAGAGAAATAGTGAATAAGAGAGATAATAAAAATGAGAGTGTCACAGATGAAAATAGTGCAGCAGTAATCATCCACTTTTGCCCCTCCCCATCTAGAGTATACTTTTGCTACACCAGTTTAATTAACACGGGGGCAATCTGGCAATCAAGCCCTATGTGAAACAGAGAGCGAAGCGCGGAGCATGGCGTAATAGATTCTTTGATCAGGGGAACACACGATATTCAGTGAGACGGACCTTGGATTGTAAAACTTTCAGGTGAAAATTGCGTAGCTGATTTTCGGCAAGGCGGAGATGATGAAAGCCAAGAGATGGTAAAATTACCTTTGATTCAAGAAATCGAACGGCAAATTGGCTCGGGTCTGGCAGTAGGTGTGACTATCGCATTAGAGAACGATTGAACGGAATTTTTCAATATATACCATGTCTCTCCGATAGCCATGATCAGTTGCCAGAAATCTATCTGAATTCAATAGCTCGTTATCTTAAGATTTCTCGTACAGAGTGAAAATTAATAGATTCCGTGGAGTGTTTCACTTTTCTGATTGCGGTAATTTATATACTAGCCTTGAAGTGATTTAGTGTGTTTAAAGTTTTCAATATATATTTCACTGAGATTTTCTGTGCTAATTAAATAACTTATAGCTAACTTTCCAGCCGTAAAGTAAATTTAATTACTCTCTATTTTTCCAGTAAGAGATGTTTTAAATTTACTAGTACATACATTAAATAACTGTCT
The DNA here is from genome assembly GCA_024509875.1 of Oreohelix idahoensis. Lineage (NCBI taxonomy): Eukaryota > Metazoa > Mollusca > Gastropoda > Stylommatophora > Oreohelicidae > Oreohelix > Oreohelix idahoensis. The sequence continues at coordinate 110,910 of JAMPIV010015163.1, forward strand.
ACTGACGGCATATATTATTTACTTCTATCCATTTTATGTAATTTCTTTAAAATGACTAGTGTTCATATCACAGAATGATAGGATAATCTAGACCCGTGTGTTTTACATCTAATTTATAACAGAGTGGCGTAGAGGTAGTATTTTTAACACGTGTTAGATATGATATTGATAATTTGGTTAAATGTTCATATTTTCTTTCCTAAAATTTAGGATGATCAAACCTGCGTACTAGCGAACTTACGGCCATATGAACTTGAGTTCTTATAGTCTTATAATTGTATAAGCAGCCAGAAACTTTATAATATTGATGAGCATCTTGCTGTGGCCTGTGCGGTCCAATTTTCCTCATTTTCACGAGAGAAACCAGAATAGAACCATTGAATTATAATATTAACTTGGCCAGAACTATTACCAGATTTACTTATCTCAAATCTCATCAGCCAGCGGTGGCAATATATTGTCAGCAACATTTGTGTAACTTAAACCTAGCGTTTCAGCCACCTGAGGCTAAACCACCTAGTAACTGTATACGTTCTATTTAATCTACATCGGCGATCACTACGCATGAACCTTACTCCAACCAACTGAAGGCATAGATAACTTATTGTATCCAGTACAAATTTAACACCGACTCTAGCGACTCCTGTGAAATTTGCAGTCAGCAACTACGGAGAGTCTGGGGCTGAATTTTTGTGACGACTTGCCAAATCTTCTCTTCTTTATTTTTATTAATTACGAGACACCATTTTTTATCATCTTCAATGCATGATCGCAAAGTCCCGGGAATGTCACTTGCGGATATTCTCCTAGCGTTCGGTGATTTTCTCCTCGAGTTTAATGCTATTTTTAGATACGACGTCATTGTTGACCCCTGACCTCGGTAGATAGAACCAGTTATGCCACTTTCGGAACCCCCCACGTGACTTTTAACGTTATTGATTGGAGCGTCTTATTGATGCTAAGGTCACATGATGCACGCTACGGATCACGTGTCCAAGCGGAAATGACCCGCTAAAAGTGCGGCAAATCCAGCCATTTTTCACTTGCCCAGGAAACCTTGAGACAGCTAGATCTAATCCCGATATCGGCGAATTCTCGCATTAAAAGCACTGAAGCCACGTGTCTAAATTGCGGGTTAGCGTCCATCTGAGTAGGTAAGTGAAAATCTCGTTAGAAAATAGTATTGTGATGAAATGTGTAGTACCTTGCAAAATCGACGCAAGATTGGTATAACTGCGTTTACTTTATTCATAATTTTTGTTTTACGATCACATCCAGCCACATGTGATCGGGTATATTTTATGATCCCACGGGATATGTACAACATGTTCATAAGAATGTTAACGGGAATATATATATTAATTTCCATATTATTTGATTATTTTTGACCCGACGTTTAGACTAGCGGAAATTAATATTAACGATAATGTTGACAGACCGTGACATATATTCATTATAAATTATATGACGATGCGACCAGACATGAAGTGTTGTGATAATGTTGTCAGACAATTCTAAAACACTGATGTCCAATTATTTGTTAAATTCATCATAATTGACATGACGATTAGGCTAGAGGCACAGAACTAGAATACTGTTGCCGACATTTCTATGATAAATTTGGTGGGTTTAACTGACATTTATAATAATTCATCGGGTTAAGTTGACGATAAATCAGTCTAAAGAATTATAATACTGCCACTGGGGCAGAGTAATATAATAAAGGACAGAAAGGAGAAACATGAATTCAAGATTAGGCTCTAGACATATGATGTTAGAGACTAAAATCTGAGATGACTGGCAGACGGACGGCTTAGGGAAAGACTGCTTTCTAAAGCCAGAAAATTAATGAAGCCGTCGTATTTGTCTTCAGTCTATAGTGGAGCCTTGCACGACAGTCCAATCTCAGAGCAGAATACGGAGTCGAGCACAGAGAAGGCAAATCCGAACCATTCAAGACCTACCTGGGGCAACGTCAGGAGACCGAAGAACTAACCACGCTTCCCTATCAGCCAGGGGCTGAACAGATAAGTTCCTCGAAAAAGGGAACTCACTATATCAATGCCATATTTTTGTCATCCATGATGAAAAACACTTGGATTGTGAGACACATAATACATACAACAGACACTAATTCCATCGACAATACTATCATCCACCATTTATTCAGTTTATTGTAATAAACCAATTGGGTGTATATACTGTACCCCATGCTTTGTTCCTTCTATTAGATGTTACATATTGTCTGATGTTTATCTTCCTTTATAAGGGAGGGGGGGGGGGGCTCGTAAAATATAATATAATTTAAAGGATAACAATAATAGATAACTGAGAAGGGGACTATGGTAGCGAGAGACCAAATATCTCCTTACAACCTATTCCAGACCTTGTTTAGTTAGGAGAATTTACCCTCTTCGTCACCCTTCAGAAGTGGGAAAACCCAACAGGAATTCTTGAGCCAAAATTTCCACATTCATATCTATTATTTTTCTAATAAATTCTTATCCTTCAAACGCTACGTGACACTGGGGTCTCAGTCCGGGATTTGAACTTATGTATTTTATCATACCTCTGGGATATTATCATTCATTCAGTCATTACAGTATACCATTTGAACACATGTATTTTCACACAGTGAGCTCTAGAAAGACAGAAAACATTTTTTCTAGAATTTCAGGCATTGATTGGTGAATCCCTTTATATATGTTGTGTTTAATTAAGTTAGTTCATGATTTTGTATTTCATTGAATTACAGACCTTAAGTCTCCATAACTGTAGTAATTTCATTCTACAGCAGTTTGATAATTAGTAAGTTTTGCTTGTTGTTATAAATACTATTGGAAGGTAGCACTAGCTTACTCAGTGTGGACTATAACAGCAAAAGATGGCTGAAATAGTTAAGCTTAAGGCAGCACTAGGGGAGGCCGGTCGAGATCTGGGTTATAGTGGGGTGGACCTTGCGAATTATGTCAGTGTCGAGACTGATAAGTATTACGCTCGAGAAACAGCGAAAGCTGAAAGAGAAGAGCGAATAAAGTTAGCAGAAATAGATGAGAGGATAAAAGCTGTAGACGCTAGGGAAAGAAGCGAGAGAGATGAACGCGAGCATGCACTGAAGATGAAGCAGTTAGAGATGCAGGGACAGGCTCAAAGAGTTGAACCGGTAGCCGGTGCGACAGCATCTACCTCCTCAGGCAACCTATCGCCACGGTCAGATGATATGCCCTCCTTGCATGCAGGGGGCACAGGACCTTTGCCATCCTCACTCATGTCAAACTTGGGACCCTTGACGTTTCCATTTGAAGCTTTCTCGGAACAAGCCGACTCGATCGATAGGTATTTGGACAAATTTGAGAAGTTTGCCACCACGTTTGGTTTGGAGAAGAGCAAGTGGAACCTGAAACTGTCGCACGGGCTTAGAGGAACTGCTTATGACGTATATAGCAAGCTTCCTCCAGGTTTACAGGATGACTACGACTCTCTGAAAAAGGCACTATTGGTTCGTTATGAGCTACATGCTGACGTCTATAGGAAGAGGTTCCGTAACTCTAGGAGGGAAATCAGAGAGAACTTTGCTCAATTTGCCGCTAGACTGGATTCCTACGTGGAGAAGTGGGGTGCCCTAGGGAATTTTACTCATGATTGGGAAGGCCTGAAGGAAATGGTCATGATCGAGCAACTGAAGGACACCATGACTTCCGACATGAGGAGATTCCTGACAGAGAATGGGGCCAGCACTTTAGAATCCATCGTCCAGTTGGCGGAACGTTATCAGGCAGCGCTAACGGAGAATGACCCATCCCGGTGGAACCAACCGGAAGAATTATCGAGGCCGACGCCTCAGGCACACTTGGACCCCCAAATGAATCTACCTTACCACCACTTCAGAAAACATGACAAGCCAGACTATGCCCATAAGACTACTCAGAGATCAAATTTGCAGCAGCAGAGGCAAGGGGAAAAATGGTGTAAGCACTGTAGAACCATCACCCACAATACTGCCGAGTGCAGAAGGAAAAACCCTCCACATCAGGTTGCATGTTTGCAGGTGAGGGCAGTTGACAGGAAGGAACTGACAGTGAGTCAGAATAGCCTCCATCACCCACCTATACAGGAGACAGTGACCGTGAATGACAAACAAGTCATCGGGATGTATGACACAGGTTTGTCCTATGACGTGGTCGTTTCTGCATCTCTGGTGCACCCCGCACAACTCACCACAGAAACAGTGGATATCCAGGGGCCACTCAAGGGAGCATTACCCTTAAATTTGCCCATAGCGAAGATTCAGGTCAGTTGTCGCTATGTGGAAGGGGAAATCAATGCTGCAGTTTTAGAGGATCCTTTCTACCCCCTGATGTTAGGGCGTAGATATGTCTTTTTAGGAGAACCAGTAAAGCCTGTGGTTATGGCTGCCATCCAGACCTGGTCTGACTCCAAATGCATAGAGAGGGACTCTAAATTAGAAATTCATCCGAATAAGATGAAAAGGGCTCAAGCAGCTGATAGCACATTGGGGCCTTGCTTTGGCAAATTGAAAAACTCACATAACCCTCGAAGAAAGGGTGACTTTTATATGGAACATGGACTCTTGCACAGGAAAGCTGGCAGAGGGCTAAAAAGTCATGGACAGATTGTGGTGCCATCCATATATAGAAATAAAGTTATGGAATGGGGGCACGGTGCTACTTTGAGTGAACACCTCGGTAATGGTGCCACAAATCAAAGGATAGCTACCCGGTATTATTGGCCCGGCATCATGGAAGACATAGCTTGATATGTGAAGTCCTGTTCAGAGTGTAACCAGGTAACCTCAACACATAGGGTAGACCAGTTACAGGACCTAGGAAAGCATTGCTGCAGACGTAGGCATCCAAAGAAAACCAGGAAGAAAACCAGAATACTTACCTGGGAAGAACGACGTAGGGGCAGATTTTTTTAGTAAACACCCTTAGGCAAACGAGGAGAAATAGGAGAGAATATTGAGGATGAAGGTGAAATGAGAAGCTGAAAAAGAAGAGGAAGACAGGACCAGAGGAGTTGGACGGAACGTCAAACTTGAGGAGGGGCTTGTGTGACGACTTGCCCAATCTTCTCTTCTTTATTTTTATTAATTACGAGACACCATTTTTTATCATCTTCAATGCATGATCGCAAAGTCCCGGGAATGTCACTTGCGGATATTCTCCTAGCGTTCGGTGATTTTCTCCTCGAGTTTAATGCTATTTTTAGATACGACGTCATTGTTGACCCCTGACCTCGGTAGATAGAACCAGTTATGCCACTTTCGGAACCCCCCCCCCCCCACGTGACTTTTAACGTTATTGATTGGAGCGTCTTATTGATGCTAAGGTCACATGATGCACGCTACGGATCACGTGTTCAAGCGGAAATGACCCGCTAAAAGTGCGGCAAATCCAGCCATTTTTCACTTGCCCAGGAAACTTTGAGACAGCTAGATCTAATCCCGATATCGGCGAATTCTCGCATTAAAAGCACTGAAGTCACGTGTCTAAATTGCGGGTTAGCGTCCATCTGAGTAGGTAAGTGAAAATCTCGTTAGAAAATAGTATTGTGATGAAATGTGTAGTACCTTGCAAAATCGACGCAAGATTGGTATAACTGCGTTTACTTTATTCATAATTTTTGTTTTACGATCACATCCAGCCACATGTGATCGGGTATATTTTATGATCCCACGGGATATGTACAACATGTTCATAAGAATGTTAACGGGAATATATATATTAATTTCCATATTATTTGATTATTTTTGACCCGACGTTTAGACTAGCGGAAATTAATATTAACGATAATGTTGACAGACCGTGACATATATTCATTATAAATTATATGACGATGCGACCAGACATGAAGTGTTGTGATAATGTTGTCAGACAATTCTAAAACACTGATGTCCAATTATTTGTTAAATTCATCATAATTGACATGACGATTAGGCTAGAGGCACAGAACTAGAATACTGTTGCCGACATTTCTATGATAAATTTGGTGGGTTTAACTGACATTTATAATAATTCATCGGGTTAAGTTGACGATAAATCAGTCTAAAGAATTATAATACTGCCACTGGGGCAAAGTAATATAATAAAGGACAGAAAGGAGAAACTTGAATTCAAGATTAGGCTCTAGACATATGATGTTAGAGACTAAAATCTGAGATGACTGGCAGACGGACGGCTTAGGGAAAGACTGCTTTCTAAAGCCAGAAAATTAATGAAGCCGTCGTATTTGTCTTCAGTCTATGGTGGAGCCTTGCACGACAGTCCAATCTCAGAGCAGAATACGGAGTCGAGCACAGAGAAGGCAAATCCGAACCATTCAAGACCTACCTGGGGCAACGTCAGGAGACCGGAGAACTAACCACGCTTCACTATCAGCCAGGGGCTGAACAGATAAGTTTCTCGAAAAAGGGAACTCACTATATCAATGCCATATATTTGTCATCCATGATGAAAAACACTTGGATTGTGAGACACATAATACATACAGCAGACACTAATTCCATCGACAATACTATCATCCACCATCTATTCAGTTTATTGTAATAAACCAATTGGGTGTATATACTGTACCCCATGCTTTGTTCCTTCTATTAGATGTTACATATTGTCTGATGTTTATCTTCCTTTATAAGGGAGGGGGGCTCGTAAAATATAATATAATTTAAAGGATAACAATAATAGATAACTGAGAAGGGGACTATAGTAGCGAGAGACCAAATATCTCCTTACAACCTTTTCCAGACCTTGTCTAGTTAGGAGAATTTACCCTCTTCATCACCCTTCAGAAGTGGGAAAACCCAACAGGAATTCTTGAGCTAAAATTTCCACATTCATATCTATTATTTTTCTAATAAATTCTTATCCTTCAAACGCGACGTGACAATTTGGCAAACTTAAATTTGACACTAAATATATATATATTACTTATTAGTGTATCTCCTTGGAATGCCTGCGACAACTACTGGGGTAAGTGCATCTGAAAGTGGCCACTGCGTGTATGTGAATTGAATGAACAGAGAAAGAAACTTTATGTCTTTTGTTAACATCAGATACTTATATGGTTTCTTCTTTCTTTTTTTTTAATCTCAATAATCTGATTAGTCACGGGATAGTTTACATTAGGAACCTATTCTTTTCCCATACTGACTATTTCATAACTTATTGTTAACCTTTGATCTTTTGGGTTAATTAACCTCTGTTGGGATCGTCCTTTCTTTTCCTTTACCAGAGGGGAGAACCTATTTGATTAATTTTCATTTTTGTCTGTAAACCATGATCTCTTGATGCATATGATTTATGTTGTGATTTTCTATTTATAATAAACTTTATTAAACCTTTAGTTATCGTGTCCGTCAACCCTATATCTATTATATGTTATCCATAGTTTGTTTTCACGTTCGTACGTATCTGTCACAGAATTGTGTGCATGTGAGTGCAGTGTAACTTGTATTTTCGTACAAGGAGAGAAAGTGCGTTTGATTTAAATATCGTCGTCCAGATAGGCTGGATTAGATAAATTATTCTATCCAGAGACTGTCCTTTCTCTTACACGATCACCCTCGTGATAAAAAATGATATCTTTACCACTTACTATCACATTGTCATCACTATCACATCTGCTCAGACAGGGCTATAAACATCTATTACCTATCTGATAAATCATACACGACAGAGAGAAAGGGAGTGAGTGAGATAGATAGGGTGTGGGAAAGAGAGAGAGGAGAGAATTAATATTTCTTCGTGGTGTCTCAGGTGGGCTTGTCGAGTTATCGCGTGGATATATGAACTGCTTTTTAAATGCGTACCAAAAATTTGTTTCTAGATTAAACGTAATACCCTTTTTTTTAAAAAAAAAAATAAACCTTGCTTGTGGTTTCAAATAGATATCTGATTGCACTAAAAATACTCAACTAATCATTTTAAATTAAAATTAGGTGGCTTGATCTTTTTTGCTGAAACATGAAATTTAAACAACCTAAAACAGAAATCTCCCAATAGAATCTGACCACATTTAAGTGGCACTGTGTGTGTGTGTGTGGGGGGGGGGGGGGGGGGGGGGGGGGGGGGGGGGGGGGGGGGGGGGGGGGGGAGGGGGGGGGAAGAAAGGGGCGGTGAGTAATCATCATCATCATTTTGATTCGCGGTCCTTACTAAACACAGAACCACCACAGCAATTGGTTCCCTCACAGGGAACCTCCACAAATCATTCACACACTCTTGCAGCCGGGATTTTTGAGACAATTTGTTCTTATTCTTCTTCCTCGTTCGCCCTGAAAAGGACGTTGGTTGCGTTGTGTCTGTTTACACCGGAGCTGCGATATCTGCGCCTTTCGGCCGACACATCCGACTTCAGCATGGCATTTTTTTCGGGGGGGGGGGGGGGGACCGGGTTTGCCTTCCCTATTCGATCCCTACTCTCTCAGCCAGACTGCAGTGATGCAGCCTGTTTCCAGGATCACCACGTGGAGGTGGAGTAGGGTCTTGGTCAGCTCTGGTTCGCTGACCCTGACGCAATCAGTCAAGCTATGGGTCGCTGACTGCATTCTCTATTGCTGCATCTTATGGTCCCAGACAATTTGTTCTACATGATGAAGTTGCCAGCCGCATGCACAACCTCATATTAGCCGCCTCCACATTTTGAATGTAATGAGAGTACCGGTACCGCAGTTAAAGACTTGAACTCGGCTAACACAATTTATTTTCTCTCCGATATCAATCATAGACTTGATTCTCGTGGGAAAGGGGGGGGGGGGGAATTGGTTAAAGTAAATGAATAATTCATTATACGCAAAACCTGATTAACTTTTACCTTTCTGACACTTTTTACAGATTGATTTTCTCACCTGTAGATGTTATGAATATTTGAAACTGCACAATGACCATGTTTATGTGTGTGCACACGCGTTTCCCCAAACCAGCCTTTGCTATTATGTACTATTTATATTCTTCTACGATTTAATAAACTTTAGGGTCGACCCTAGGCCGATTTAATCTATTTTACCCAATCGAGCCCCGTGTTCACAATGGATCTCGTACTCCTGTTCCCACCTCCAGCTTTGAAACAAATAAGAAATGAAGTTTATTTCAAATTATATATCAGGAATATATGCTGGTACGTTGTATTAACAATAAAACAGGATCTATGTTTATTAGCTATATTTTGACATAAGACCTGTTACAACAAAATTATGATCTTAAGTCGGGGGGGGGGGGAAAGGGTCCACAAATAATAACAATATTCATAATAATAGCCCCTTCAGTCATAACTGACTATGGAAATGCGCCCCTGAGGAGACAGCCTTCGGCTGTTTATTTCCCTTTCGACGTTTTCTCCTCTCTTCTGCTTGCTGTGAAAGCTTCTTTTCGCCCAATCTGAGGCGGCGCTGTAAATAGCATCGCCACTTGGTGCGATCGACAGCTGCATCCTACCAGGTTGCTGGATTTAAGTCCAGTGCCCTCTTGTCTCTCTTGCACACATCTTTGAATCTCTGGTGTGGTCGCCCAACTGTTATGTCCACCAGATATGTCCGAATCGGGCACTACAATTATTAAGGCCGATCCTGCTGAATACAATATTACGGTCTATACTGGCAAATGGGAAAGTTACTGAGGTGGTTGAGTTTGAAATAAGTCTGGGTCCTTTCCGGGTAAATTTTTCTAAAGTTGCGTGTGGTGTTGTGAGACAACCGCCGACAACCAGACACATTGTTAAGGAGGCTGAGTTGGACGTATGACCTGTCAACATTCTTGCCGCAGCGAGGCGATGATGCTGTTCGAATAGTCCTTGGTTCGATTCCCCCGGTGAGTCTTCCACTTAAGTTACTTCTCTGTGGTTCAGGGGTTTCCGTCTTTCTGTCTTACAAGTGCTTGCCACATACCGTATTTTCATTTTATTGTTTACTCTATTCGAACTTGGCCCGTGTAGTTTCCGGGAGAGGGGGGGGGAGCGGGGGGGGGGTTGGTAGGGGTCTCTGAAGAGACTAAAAAAACAATAGGACTGCTGCGCCCTCAAGCATGTCGTACAAGGCGACTAAAATAAGGTTGTGAATGGGACTTTTAACCTCTAAGACCCTCCTTGTGTATGCACCTATGTATGCGTGCTTCTATGCGTCTATATGTGCAGTTATTCCACATGCCTCCGTGCATACCTCTCAAGTTAACGCTTTGTATAATTTTTTTTCCTCTATGCTTTCTGCAATATTGAGTTAGGGAAGGAAAAGGCAACGAGGAAGGGTACTTGTCACCCCCCCCCCCCACCTCTCGATGCTTGACTTAGTAAAGTGAAATCTCTAACACTTTACTCCCCTACGGCAGTATCTGCTATGAGATAACCTGTGCCTTATATTTTTGTAATACTGTTCAAACTCTGTAGAACATTGTCGAGTACCGTAAATTAAGTACCCTATAGTTTTTTTTTATTTTTCATTATTTTGTCGAGCTGTCTACTGTCGTATCTTTTGCTCATCGCCATTTAATGTTCTTTCTCAGCAAGGCATCGTCTAATACCTAAGTCTTACAAAGTGTCCCGAATTTGAATCGTCTTTTTATTTTTATTTCTCAACTCGTCATTTTATAAATAGATTCTCATTCAAAAGCTAAAGAAACCGTACTATAACTTTTAAAAAATGTTCATTTGGTTTCAGCTCGTTCCCAATCTGGAAACGATGCGAGAAGCGTGAAATTGGAAACCGTTTTCATCAACTTCAGAGAAAGGAAACAGTTTTAAAAAAACAAAATGTTTCTTGCAAATCAAATCAAAATCACAAGTGTGAAGTCAAGAAGTCAAACTGTGCCTGAAAAAAATTAACGTAGCATCAAATTTCATTAAAAATCTCATCTACGTTGAAGAAAGAAAAACAAGAAAAAAATGTAACGTCTTAACGATTGGTTCGTCCATGTTTCTAATTCATTACTTGTTGTTCATTTAATTCTACGATCTGTCGTTCTCTCACGCACCATATACGATTTGTTCTCTTCTGTCTATGACATTTCTTGTCGACTGAAAATGTAATGATTTTCTTGCGAACTTCTAATCAGTGTCGAAGTTGAGTCATGTCAATTTCACGGTTAGCAATCTTGCAACGTTCCTTGCGCGGTGTTTGTCCTGGCATGAACATATTGCAGTGATATCTATTGTTAATTCTCTTTGGTTTTGACTTCCTCGAAATGTGGATTTCTTTCTGAGACACTGAAGAATTTAGATATAGTAACACGTGAGGAATTTGAGAGAAATGGGGATGTTAAAACATGCGGAGAAGGTAATTTCATATAATTTATATATATATATATATATATATATATATATATATATATATATATATATAATATATATATATATATAATATATATATATATATATATATATATATATATATATATATATATATATATATATATATAATATATATATATATATATATATATATATATACCCTACATCTACTACCTTAAACGCTTCTGGAAAACAAAAGAATGCACACGCACACATTTCATTAGCCGTCAGAGCGATGACGTCATCACACGTCATGTAAGGTAAAGGATCCCGTAACACGCACATTGAGGCATATTGGGAATATGGTGTTAGTGTTATGAGTAAAGTTCATAACATGTATGTCGATATCAATACAGTTCGACATGTAGTTTATTTGTTTACGTACATTGGCCTTGGTTACAGGAAGTGACGTCATTACTTTTGGTGGTCAAATTGCAGACGCTAAAGTTGCCGTCTGGTGAGCTCAGCGTTCCTTTGATAAGAGATTCGCTGTGTGTCTTTTCAAGGTGTTGGACGTATGTGTTCTTGGCTCCTGAGTGTTAGAAGATTTCTTGGTCATATTCCTACGTATTCCATCTCTGGCTTATCCATACACCTCCGTGCGATAAGACCAGATATTATGTAAGAGGAATGATGTGTGACCTGATGAACGTGAGTTGAGCTTATAATAAAATTGTATGGAAATGTCCTCGACATTGTTCCAGTTACAAGACTGTATCGCGACGCTAGAGACTGTCTACTTGATGCCATAACCTAATGAGCATTTCATCTATGATTTATTTGGAGCTTCGAGATGTATAATAAATGTGTAATTGAATCGTCCAACCTGGCCTTTGGAATATCATTTATGTTGAAGTGTACGGCTTTGGGCGGGTACTGAAAAGGACATACCCCTATCGGCACTTGATTTGAAGCAGTGTCCGACTCATTATATAATCAAATACATCTAAAGAACTATTAGCCCAAAGAAAAATGAACCGTAACAGTTAGGCCCATATTTTCTTGACCATCAGCACACTAGGGGTGATGTGGTCAACATCACGCCGGCCGCCTTAACCAGAAGTTGCCGTGTGTAGTGAAATTGACAGAGATACAACGGTAAAATACCTCCAAAGATAACATGTAAGGATAAAAACATAATGCGTAGGCTGCTGATAGTACATGATCGCCCAGACCGCGGGTCATCACCCTCCATAAAAATTGACTTGCTAGACAGGAGGGGAACGGCGGATAAAAAGGAAAAAATATGACTGGAAAGATTGCGTGAGACTAGAAAGGCTAAGGAGACGCAATTGGGGGGGAAACGGAGAAAAGTCACGTTTCCCAAGTTGACATAAAGTAAGGAACTCGACAGAAGGGACCTTGGATATGTTACGCCACAGTCATTTATTGGTCGCTTTTGCGATACCAAGCCTTTGATTTGAATTCAGCGGCAGAACGCAGATGTTTGGAATATTACAAAAATTAAAAAGTAACTTTTTCGTAATATTAATGTTAGGAATATAAAAATTAGCTGGCCGGATGGCCCATTCTGAGCAGTGAACTAATATGTTCTTAATTTTACAGACGGATAGATAATATTGAAGATAATGACAAAGACAGTGTTGTTCACTTTCAGCGACAGACGACTGGTATGGAATAAAAAAAAGTGTCGCTATTTGCACAAAAAAACACGACGACTTGAGACGCAGGCGTTCAAATCTACTAAGTAGGGAAGCGAAGGGACATTGGTGGGAGCTGTGTCTAAATATAACTTTTAACATCCATACTTGACTGAAGCATGACTGAAATGACTTTAGGGTAGGAAATTTGAATTTGAAATAAACCTAGGCAGTGATTGGCCACAGACAATCATTTTATCGGCGCTCAGACGCGCAAGTGGGGCCATTCCTCAATAGTTGTTCGATGATAGACACAGTATTTTAAAGTGTGGTGATTTCCAAATGAAAGAAAGTGAAATAAGTTCAGGGACGCCATACTATAGCCAGCAGCTCAGCTGAGTTTTGCTAGCATTTCTGTGTTCATTATTCATAATCTGGTAAGATTGAAATTATTTCTTTGTATATTTTGAATATTGTTTAATGTTCGAGTGATTTGATACTGCCATATCATAATCTAGCCTTACAAACAAGTAGGGATTTGCTCTAGACCCCCCGCCCAAGTCAGGGTCTAGGGACCAACAATATACATAAACTCCAGCAAGGGTTAGGAAAGACAGATCAAGTGTTGAGAATAATGAAACATATTACCTATCCACTTTTAGGGAAGGAAACTAATAAATATTTTTCAGAATCTATAGTCTGGGAGGACCTATCTGATGTAAAACCACCATGGTAAATGTGCTGTTTGGTCAGAGAGATCTGACCTGTCTGTATGATGTGGTTGTTGTGTCCGTGTTGTGTCCAGACGTGGGTAGAGAATAGAATTTTTGACACATAGCCAATACTTTGATTGCAGAGCTGTGAGTTTCAGTTGTCAACAAGGCGGTGTCCATTCAGTTGGTGATTTTACTCGAGTGTATCTGTGCAGTACGTTGTGACAGAGACCACTATTATGGTCCGCCAGCACGGAGAGGTGGGACCACAGATTTCAGCACCAGAGCTACATATGCAAGTTGAGTGAGCCTCTGGTCTGCTGGAAGTTCACCAACGCCTTTTAGTTACTAATACCCCATAAAATTCCTGTAATTAAACAAATTTCAACATACGTTTATAAGTTCACCCAAAACCAAAACCTTCCAAAGACCAAAACAAACCTAATTAACAAAAAATCTTCTATCTCAACACTTCAAACCATCCACAACCAACAAAACTATAAAAATTTGTCAAAAAAAACACCACATACTTACAAAAAAATATCTAATCTAAAACCACCCAAAATCTACTCTAAACACAACTAAATATACAAACAACAAAAATAACTAAATTAAACCCAAAACCCACAACAAATTAAATACAAAAAAAATCATAAAACACAAAACAACAACCCCACTCCAAAAAAACTTATATAAACCAAAACACAAAATTCCCATCACTAAAAACAAAAAAAAAATATAAAAACAACAACAACTATAACCCCCCAAAACCAAATCACAAAACCCCTAAAAAAATAATAAAAATAAAACAAAACTAAATAACCTCAATTTAATAAAACCATTAAACAACAAACACAAAACATAACGTTCCCATAATCAATTGACAATCAAAACTTATTCTCCTAAATCAACAACCTTAACACAATACCCCAACTCTACCCAAAACTACTAAAACCCCCACTACATGCACCCTTTCCATTAACTCCAACCACCAAAACAAAAACACCCATCTTATTAACCCATATATTACCCAATTTCAAACCCATATTATAACTAATATTAAATATACACATCAACCACTGTTTCATCCCAAACCCTCCTAATCCTAAAACATATATTTAAAACCTTACATACTCTCCCATTATCTAACTTAACATCGACCTAACCCTACACACCATCATATTAACAATAATTCACTGGGGGAACAACAATATAATGAAAACCCCTCCCAATTAAAAAACTTATTCTTATATATTTAATACCACTCCACACAAAACTAAAAAACTCCCAACACCATTTTACTTCCTCATCCATCCCCTTGGACTCAAAAACATCCCCCTTACCAAACAATATTCAGTTGGTATGGGGTTTGGTCCTATCGTTTGGTATCCTCATCAATTTAATAACTTTAATATGGACCTAACCATCACAACTCTTTTATTTTAAGAATCCATTCCAACCCAACCTTATTTTACTTAACGTTATTCAATTAAAATGGTTGAGGTTTCGTATTACCAAACTACTACTCTATCAACATTAATGACTGATATTCTCGTAACACAAACTAAATAACCCCCTTACCCATAAATACACTCTCTCAAAAAAAAAATCATTAACAATCAAATCAATCATCCTTCCCCAACAACTTCCCATAATATACTAAACCCAACATACCTCCCCAATAATTTCTACCCATCAAAAAAATAGTATTGAAGTTTTTCAAAAACTTTAAACGTTTTTGTGTTTTATCATAAAATATAACCCAATAAAATTACCATACTCCTACATACCTCTATACAACAAACACCTCTTTCCCCACAATTCTATAACCCCAAATAAAAATCAAAACTTATCCCAAATCACCCCCAATCAAATAACTATAAAAAATAACCCTTAAAACATAAAAAAAACTGATCTAAAAATTATAAAACCCCTTAAAAAACCCCCTCAAATTTCCCATCATAAAATTCTTCTTTTTTTATTTAAACCCAAAAATACTAAAATAAAATTTTTTACAATTTACAAAATATTACAATCAATTTCATTAATTTAAAAACCAAAATTTTTTATCAAAAATTTCATTTTTCCTTACCCTAAAAACACTAAATTCAAAAATTTTCTTCACAATCTCCTTAACAAAAAACCAATATATTTACATCCTACCCTTAATTACTTTAAAAATCAAAAAAAAAAACAATATTTAAATACCAAAACAAAAAAAAACCAAACAACAAAAAACCCTACCATAAAAACACAACAAACAACCACCCACCTAACTCACTACCCCCCCACAATCTATTAATACACTCCCTACAATCTCAACTAAACCCACCTTCCATTAATAAAACCTTAATTCCCAAAAACTCTAAAAACTCCCTAACTATTTCCTCCTAATCACTAATTATAAAAACTTCCCAAATCAAATTCTCCCACCAACCCCTCACTCATCATACACCAACTTACCAACCTAACCCACACATAACCCCTCACATCATAACCTCCCCATCCTTACTTCTGTCTTCACTTACCCGCTATAAACAAATAACATAAACCAAAACCAACCATCTAATTACCAACCCCACACAAAACTCCTTTTCACCTTCGTTAATAATTCCAAAAACACTTTACTTCCTTTTTTACACAATTTTCACTAAACCACCCATATCCTACCCATCTCTACCCCAACTCCTATCCCCCCCATAAGTTTAAAATACCCAATTCCATCCTCAAAAACAACACACCTTAAACACTCCAACCCCAAATCACCCCCCCACCACTATAACACCATCTCATTCACCCACTACAAAAATTTTAAACAAAAATATCCCTCTTTCTCCATTTCCAAACCCTAGGTTGTCATCCCTTTATCAATCACATTCCCAACTTATCCTTCCTACTATTCTAACCCAAAAACTAAATCCCAACCCATTTATCTTTCCATATTACAAAAACCAATACTTGGAACCCCCACTATTGTAAATCAAACATCCAATCTAACCCCCAATACCCATAAATATTTTTCCATCTCCAAAAACCTAATCCCCAACCCCATTCCATTAACAAATTTATACACTCAAAAAATTCCCTTAAAAAATAATTGCTACCATCAATTCATTTTCAACAACTAACCACCCTAACCCCATCCCCCCCTTAACAAATAAATAACCTTCATTCCCCCTCAAACCCCCCTCACACTACATATTAAACCTTTCCCCCCCCCCCCCCCCTTCTACCTCCAATACCCCCCCCTCCCACACATTAAACTTTAATAACACCACTTTTTCAAATCCCCCCTCCAACTCACACCATTAACCCATGATTACAACCTCCCCAAACATAACCCTTAATATGAATCTATAACCTTGATAACCCACACTTTAAATAACCCTCGAAAATAATCTTATAAACAAATATCACATAAGTTTTTAACTCCTAATTACCCAAACATAAATATAAACTCCCCAACCTTTGCTTTTATTCCACAAATCAAAAATAAACCACCCCAAAACAAAACAACCAAAACCCAACTATAAAACCATTTATCTAACCCATACCCCCCATACATTAACCATCCTTCTCCACCTTCCCCCCATAACAAACAATTGTAATTATATTTAGTATCTCCTAACCCCCCTATTAAACCATGTGTTCTCCCCTTTATTCCACATTCTCCTACATTTAATAGATTTTCAAACATTTAAAATATATCCTAAAATTAAAATAATAACCCAAAACACACACCTCATCACCCAATCATCACCCACAAATAACATCAAACCCAAAACACCTTAACAAATCTTTATTACAACTTAATTTTATTTACTAAAAACTTCCCCCCCATCCCCATTTATAATCCCCCTCACGACAACCCCCCCCCAATTCCAACTATTATACCCTATCCCAAACCTCCCCCCCACCAAAACTCAAACAAAAAACAACTCCCCCATCAAAATATCAACCCCAATCCTAATAAAAAAAATTTAAAATCCCCCCCCCCCCCCCTTCCCCATAAACCCCACCCCCCTCAATCATAACTCAAACCCCTAACCCCCATAATATACCCCATACACCCCCCAACTTCCCTTCCCCCCTCACCCCCCCAAAAACCATACCCCCCCCCCCATATCCCCCCCAATTTAAAAAATACCATAAAACCCCCCCACACTTGGGGGGGCAACCCCCTCAATCCACCCCCCCAAAACCCCCCCCCCCCCCCCATCCACTCCCCACCCCCTACCCAACCCCCCAAAAAAAAAAACAAAAAATCAAAAACCCCCAAATATGTTTTAAACCCCCACCCCCAATTACCAATAAATATCAACTTCCCCCCCCTTAAACCCCCCACCCCCCCCCCTCCCCTGGTTTTCCCCATCTCCCACCCCCCCCACTTAACACAAACCCCCCACCAACCCCCCCCCCCCTTCCACCCCAAATAATTCCCCAATACAAACCCCCCACCCCCAAAACCACCAACCCCCAAAAACCTCACCCCCCCCCCCCCCCAATCCCATAAATACTTCCCACCCCCCTCCCCAACCCCCCCCCCCCCACACCCCCCCCCCCACCCCACCCCCCCACAGGCAAAACCCAACAAAACCCAATCCCCAAATCTAGTACTCCCCCAACCCCCCCCCCCCCCCCCCCCCCCCCCCCCCCCCCCCCCCCCCCCCCCTACCCCCCCCCCCCCCCCCCCCCTAAACATACCCCCCCCCCCCATCCCCCCCCACCCAACCCCCCCCCCCACCCCCCCACACGAAACCAAACCACCCACCCCCCCCCCCCCCCCCAACCCACCCCCCCCCAAACCAAACCCCTTCCCCCCCCCCAACCCCCACCCCCCCCAACCCCCCCCCCATTTCACTAACCCCCCCCCCCCCCCCCCCACCCCCCCCCCCCCCTCCCCTCAACTCCCCCCCCTTAATTGTTACCCCCCCCACCAAAAATAACCCCCCCCCCAACCCCCCCTAAAAAACCCTTTCCCCCCCCCCCCAACCATACTACAATTAAAAAACCCCCAACACCCCCCCCCCCCCCCCCCCCCCCCCCCACCCCCCCCCCTCCCCCCCCCCCCCCCCCCCCACCAACCCCCCCTCCCCCCCAACCCCCACCATCACCCCCCCCCCCCCCCCCCCCCCCCCCCCCCCCCCCCCCCCCCCCCCCCCCACCCCCCCCCCACCCCCCCCCCCAAATCCTTAAAACCCCCCCCCCCCCAAAACCAAAATCCCAACCCACCCCCCCATTAACCCCATAACCCCATTAATCCCTACCCCCCCCAACCAAACCCCCAACCTCTCCCCTACCACAACCCCCCCCCCACATCCCCCCCCAAACTTCCAAACAAAACCTCCTAAAACCCACCCCCTACCCAAACCCCCACCCCCCCCCCCCCCCCCCCATCACCCCACCAAACCCACAACCCCCCCCCACAACCCCCCATCCCCCCCACACCCCCCGCCCCCCCCACCCTCCCCCCCCCACCCTCCCCCCCCCCCCCCCCCCCACCCCCCCACAAAAAACCCCCCATACCCCCCCCCCCCCCCCCCCCACCCCCCCACCCCCCACAACCACCCCCCACCCCCCCAACACAACCACACCCAACCCCCCCCAACACCCCCCCCCCCCCCCCCCCCCCCCTAACCCCACCACCCCCCCACCCAAACCCCCCCCCCCCCCCCCCCACAACCCCCCAACCCACCCTACATCCCCCCCCCCCACCACCCCCATCCCCCCCCCATCCACATTCCCCCCACCCCCTCCCAAAACCCACCAACCCCCAACCCCCCCCCCACAAAACCCCCCCACCCAACCCTCCCCCCAACCCCCACACCCCCCCCCCCCCCCACCTTCCCCATCCCCGCCATCCCCCCACCCCCCCCACCACCCCACCCCCCCCCCCCCCCCCCCCCAACCCACACCCCCCCCTAACCCCCAACTTAAAACCCCCACCCCCCCAACAAATCCCCCCCCCACCCCCCCATCCACCCAAAAAACAAACACCCAACCCCCCTAAAAAACCATACCCAACCCAACAATCCACCCCCCCCCCCCCCCCCCCCCCCCCCCCAAAAACCCCCCCACCCACCCCCACCATCCCCAAACCCCCCCCCAATAACCCACCCCCCCCTAACCAAACACCCCCCCACACCCCCCCCCCCCCCCCAAACACCCCCACCCCCCCCCCCCCCCCCACCCCCCCCCCCCCCCCCCCCTCCCCAACCCCCCCCCCCCCCCCCCCCCCCCCCCCACCCCCACATAACACCCAAATTACCCCACAAACCAATATCCCACCCACACTTCCCATACTCTTATTCCCCCCCCCACACAACTACAAAATCCAACCCCTTAACCCACCCAAAACCCACGTCCCCCCAATACCCCATCTACCCCAAACCCCACAATCACCAACTACTCCCAACCTACCAACCACCCCAAACATTTACCATACCAACTACAAACCAACATATTCATAACCATTTCCAATTTAACCCCCAACCACCACCCATAAATCAACACCCAAAACCCCCCCCACCCCCCCCCCCCCTCATTGGCCCCCCCCAACCACGCCACATACCCACAACACCAACATACCCCCCCCACCCAAACCACCCATCCCCCTACCATTCCCAATTACTCCACCTCCAACATTCATAAATACCCCACCCCACCACAATACAATCAATAAAAACCTCACCTCAAAATACTACCCCCCTACCACACCCCCCCACATACCAATCTCTTCCAAAACCAAACCCCCCCAACCCCCAAACACACCTCACACCCTCTCATCACCTAAACAACCTTATCCCCCCCACCCCCACCAACACAAACCTCAATACATATAATTTTCCCTCCCAAACATCATCTACCCCCCCCCCCAATACCCCAACTACACCTTTCCCCCACCACCCCACTAACCTCCACACCAATAACCCACTCCCATCCCACACACCAAACAACCTGTCCCCACACCCCCCCCCCACCCATAACAACCCCCCCCCAATTCCCCACCCTCAAACCTTCAACCCCAACATCAATTCATAATCAAAACCCAATACACAACCAAAAACTTCATCCAAATAAAAAAACCCAAATCCCCTTCAACACCAAACAGTTCATACTACCCCCCATATCACTTACACCCCCTCCACCCACCCAATTCACCCCCCCCAACCCACACAAACAAATTCAACACCACACACCCCCCAAAAACACTAACCATCACCCACCCCACAATCCCCCTACAACTCCAAACCAACACCACCCTCAACCCCCCACACCATCACTCTTCACCCCAAAACAGACCACATCCAATCCACCTTACTATCCATATAAACCCCCCCAACCTTCCCCATACCCACCCCAAAAACAACACTCCACCCATCCCCCAATACACCCCCATCCTACCCCAACCAATCCACCAACCAACAGACAAAACCACCCACCCCCCCCAACCCGTCTCCCATAACCCCCCCCCCCCCCCCAACTTCACCCATACCCCCATACCCCAACCACCAATACCAACAACAAAAATTAAACACCCCCCCCCCGCTACCAAAACCCAAACCCACCACCCACAAACCACAAACACCCCCCACCAATACCACTAATACCCCACCCATCCCAAACCCCTACCCAACACCCCTCATACCCCCACACCCCTTACACACAACACCCCCCCAATTCCCCACCAACAAAAACCCACACAAACATCCCCCCCCCCCTTTCAATCCATTCACCCACCCCCCACATCCCCCCCCAACCCAACCCCACCCACCAATCCCCACACCAACAACCAATTACTAATACTTAAACATCTTCACCCCACCCCCCCCACACCACCAACCCCTAATAACCATCAGCCCACCAAACCCCTTCCCCAAAACCAATCATCCAAACTCAACCTTCCCAAACCTGTCCCCCCCTACAAACCCACCCCCCCCAATTTATATACTATCACCCCCTACCCCCCCCCTACATCCTCCCCCATATCCCCAATTTTACCAATACACCACCTATCCCTCCAACCCCCCCATACCACCAATACCCCCAAATCCCCAAAGTCAACCCCAACCCCCCCCCCTTCAATCCCCAACAAACATACCCCAAACTAAATACCCCCATCCCAATCCCCCCCCACCCCCCCCCCAACCCCCCCCATTTATCCCCAACCCCAGAACAATTCTTAAAACAACCCCCCCACAAAACACCCCCACCCCCTCAATCCTAACTACTTACCCTAACCCCACCCCACCCACCACTACCACAATGTCAAAACTCCCCCCCACTAACCCCCCACACCCCCCCTCCCCCCTTCCACCACCCCCCCCATAAAAATCCCCCACCCACCCTCTATCACTGACCCAACATTCCTCAGATTATCCCAATCCATCCCTCCCCCATCTTCCCCCCCCCCCACAACTCACCTCAATCCCCCAAAACACTCAATACACCCACCCCCCCCCACCCCCCCCCTTCTCCTAATTCCCATATACCCCCCCCCTCCCCCCCCCAACATCTACCATAACTCAACCTACCCTACCCCCCCCCCCCTTCCAACATCTCCCCCCTCCCACTCATCCCACCCCCAACACCACCATACCCCACCATAATCCCAATCCCATATTAAACCCTCAAAACCCCCCCCCCCCCAAACCCCTACCCCCCCAAAATTCCCCATACCCTCCCCCAACCCCCACCCTCCCCCACACTCCCCCCCCCCCCCCAACACATCCCCCCCCCCCCCCCCCAACCAACCCCCCCAACCACCCCCCCACCTCCATCCCACCTTACCCACCCCACCAACACCCCCCCCTCCCTATCCATCTACACCCCACACCCCCCTATCAAATTTATCCACCAAAAACCCAACACACCCCCCCCCCCCCCCCCACCCCCCCCATACAGGACCCCTTACTAACCCCCCTAACAACACACACCCCCCCCCCCCTAAACCCTCATTAAACCCCCCCCCCATTATCCCCCCCTAAACCCCCCCCATCCAACCCATTCTATACATACCCCACACAAATACATCCAAAACTCCCACCATACCCCCCACCCCAATACCCATTAAAAATTCCCCCTAAATGTATACCCCTAAACCCACCCCAATCACCCCCCCCAAACCCCAACACCCCCCCCCCCACCCCCCACATCCACACCATCACTTGCACACTCAACCCCCCCCCCACCTATTAATTCAAATGGTCTACATACCCCCCCCCACTTAACCCACCTAATACCCTCCCTCCTAACTCTACAGAGTTTACACCCCTTTAGTTTTAACCCCCCAAACCCCCCCCACCCACCCTCAACCAGATACATTATCTACTCCAACCCAATCTACCCCAACCCACCCTCACCCCCCCACAATACCCCCCCAAACAAACCCAACATACACCCATCACTCTCAATCCCCCCAACCGATAACCTCATCCTTACCATCACCTCCCCCTAACACCACTACTCTAGACTTCGAAATTATCTACTCATCACCATAGCATCAATCCCCCATACCCCAAGCCATGCACCAGTCATACACCCCCCCCCAACCCCCACCCCCTCCTCCCAAGCTCCCCCCTCCATCCCCCCTCCCAACGCCCTCCACCCACCATATAAACACCCCCCCTCCAACCATCCCCCTCCATTCTTAATTACCATAATTCCAACCTAACCCCCCCACCCCAGACTACAAAAACTGGCTCTTCCCCCCCATACACAAAGAAAAAAAAAAAATAACAAAAAACAATAGTGCCTGACCCCCCCCCCCCCAATCCACCACCCTTTACCCACTCCCCCCAATAGAAGAGACCCAAATGATAACAAGCAATTGCAATAAAAAAGCATAAAAAAATTATCCCACCCGTTCTTCACTCCTTTTTTTCCAACTACAAAACCCTCCCCAAAGTCACTCGCCTTCTATTTTTTAACATACTTCTGTCCCCCCATACAAATCCCCAATGTAAAATCCCCCCCTTTCTAAACCATAGCACCCTAACCCCATCCCCCACTCAATGCCCAAAAATGTGTTCCCTAGTCTTACCTCCAACAGGGGAAGTGCCCCCCCTAGGGCCATTATTAAAAGGGGGGGGGGGGGGGGGGGGATCCGGTCACCCAAAAGAAAATATCGAGGAAGGGGGGGATCCCCCCCTAGTGAACCCCCGTGTGAAATGCCCTCGAGCATGTCCCCTTTAGACCCGACCTACGGGGACAAGCCAACAACAGCTAAAATACTAATAACAACGACATAGGTACAATTAATATAAGATGAACGAAGGAAAAAACATTGGCAGCCCATAGAATAATAGGGGGAAATGAAAGAGGTAAAACAAAAAGTTCACCCGAACTTGTGGAAAAAGCGAGATATTAAAACTCGTCCAGAATCATAAAATATCAAAAGAAGGGGCCTCGTACTCCATCCCCCCTTCCATATATAATTACTCTGTGGAGCGTCTTTGAAACACGCACATCCTTAGGTTCCATAAAGTAAGGAAATTTACTCCGTTCCCTTATAGGCACGATTCGTTGAACCCTGCTTTTGTCCTTCACCCCCCCCCCCTAGTTACCCTGACCTTCATCCCCCCCCTCTGAGGTCGTCCGGCTTCGCCCACCCCCCCCCCTAGTTGACCCCCCCCCCAGTTTTTCTAATTTACTTTTATTATACCAAGCCTTTCCTATTTGAAACTGCACTGATTCGGGCTCCAATACCAGGAGTACCCGATAGCGCCTATAAGTACCCACGCTGATGTAGATAGCGGGATAAGTATTGCACAATAAAATTGCTCCTTAATATTTTCTTCTAATAAGGATTATCATATGTAATTTAGGGATCGTATTATATTTAATATGTGTTAGGAATATTTAGGAACAAATAATACGCGACTAAAAAGGAAACATAAAAGATCATACAGAAGCTAACCGGGGGAATGTTCAACATGGAGAGGCCCATCCATATATACCTGGAAATGTGTAAATTCTGATGCATTGTTGATACGTCCCTGTAGTAAAATATAAACAATCGGGAGTCATAAATAAAAAAATAAATGCCAGGTTCTAACCACCAATAAATTTTAATTTTTTTTAAACTTATTCATACCCAGAACGAAGATTTATAAATATAAAAGGATAAATACTTATAGAGGATTATAAACTTTTAAAAAAAATTAACTTTTAATTATGAGAGATAATTTAGGGAATTATAAAAAATTATCTGGCAGCTTCGTTTAAACAGTCGAAATTATAAATATGTTCTTAAATTAAGACGTATAGGGAACTGTGTTCATATGGAACGCCATTAAATAAGTTTGGTACGCTACCGTGCTCTATCCGCGAAAAATATATCTGATTAAAAAATTAACATCGGATACCCTGTAGTATTCTCATTTATGGTGTTCAGTTTAAATTGGTGAAGTCTAATATATCGTCCCTAGGAAAGTCTGAAGGTACTCGATTAGGTCTCTCCGTATCACCCCGAGCATGAATAGCCGTTGGGGTCCACAATTATTTTAACTTCAAATAAGCCCCTGTATTAGAATGTTAACAGATATAATCTTTATAGTGCCTCCGGTGTCGAGGAACTATACTGTAACAAGTGTTTGAGAAAGACATTGGAATTCACTGTGTATAATATGAAACCTTCCATCGAGGTTATGGTTTGTGCCGAGGGGTTTAAATTTTTTTTTTTAAGAGCCGCTTGTCGAGTTTTACGTAAATTAATTTTGTCTGAGGTCATTGACCCACAAAACATTTGCAAGAGGTCACGCGGTTTTTTCACCGAAAGTGTAGACTATAAGGGATTCCGATGTACACTAGAGACTGCAAAGTTGAGACCGGCAGTAGTCGCTGGTTTCAGACTTTTTTATTTATCTAGCTTGGTAACCAGGTTTTTTTGTTCTACAGACTAACAGAAAAAATGATATTTCGTTGAAATGTAGCTATCTTATATGCCTTTGAATATGTTTTTACTATTATTCAATTAATGAATCCATACTTAAAATGCTAATTTAGGTTTACCTGTTAATTCTACTTTAGTATTTAGGAAATTTGAAGAATTTGTCACTTTGAAATATAAAAACGCTATTAGGCAGTGTATTGGACCGACATACAGGATCACAGACAATCATTTTATCGGCGCTCAGACGCGGCAAGGTGGGGCCCATTCCTCAATACCAAATGAAAGAAAGTGAAATAAGTTCATGGGTTATGGGATTCGCCATACTATAGCCAGCAGCTCAGCTGATAGTTTGTTTTGCTAGCTACCTATTTCTGTGTTCTTATTTATTCATAATCTGGTAAGATTGAAATTATTTCTTTGTATATTTTGAATATTGTTTAATGTTCGAGTGATTTGATACTGCCATATCGAAATCTAGCCTTACAAACAAGTAGGGATTTGCTCTAGATCCCCGCCCTAGTCAGGGTCTAGGGACCAACAATATACATAAACTCCAGCAAGGGTTAGGAAAGACAGATCAAGTGTTGAGAATAATGAAACATATTACCTATCCACTTATAGGGAAGGAAACTAATAAATATTTTTCAGAATCTATAGTCTGGGAGGACCTATCTGATGTAAAACCACCATGGTAAATGTGCTGTTTGGTCAGAGAGATCTGACCTGTCTGTATGATGTGGTTGTTGTGTCCGTGTTGTGTCCAGACGTGGGTAGAGAATAGAATTTTGACACTTAGCCAATACTTTGATTGCAGAGCTGTGAGTTTCAGTTGTCAACAAGGCGGTGTCCATTCAGTTGGTGATTTTACTCGAGTGTATCTGTGCAGTACGTTGTGACAGAGACCACCATTATTGCCCGCAAAAAAAGAGAGGTGGGACCACCAGATTTCAGCACCAGAGCTACATATGCAAGTTGAGTGAGCCTCTGGTCTGCTGGAAGTTCACCAACGCCTTTTAGTTACTAATACCCCATAAAATTCCTGTAATTTACTGGACACTGTGTAGTCAATATAGACAGGTGTGATGAGGCCACCCCAACAGCACAAGCATTAACTATCCTCCCAAGTAGATGACTACTAGAACATTTTAATAAAACTAACTAGTCTAGTACTTATATATGTACACTCTTGCATTTATTATGTAACATTCCATGCATTTCTTTCATAATTTTTTAAATCCTTTTTTTTTTAAAAAAAAGTTCTGGTCAACATAAAACTTGATCCAGAACAAATAAATGTAATATAATTCTATCAAAAATTTTACACTCTTGAGTTAGTTCAGTGTATTATAATATTTGTTAAATATTATTAGTCTGCTTAAATATCTGTGGGTGTATCCATAACTATCACACCACATTACATATCATTACCCTAGAAATTTTACATAGCTACATTCATTAAGAAAAAAAATTGAGTGTGAGGTCGTAGTGGTAGCAAGAAAGGCCTTCTGACAATTCACAACTACATTTTATCTCAGGAGCCTTCACAGCTGGCCTCATACATTACATTTAGTAATATCACCATCATACAATACCATCAAACCCACTACACCGTGGTACCCAATTTATGAGGTTAGGTCGACCCCGGAGCCGTTTGCGGTCTAAAAAAATGCCACCTCAACTGGGGATCGAACCATGAACCACCGAGCTAGGAAGCCAGTGCACTAACCATTGCGCTACCGCGGCCCCACACGTCATGTAGCCGCTGGGGAAACTCCATTATACATTCGTGAGAGAATAAGAGTGAAAAAGGCAAATAACGTCTTAGATTATTATGAAAATATTCGTAGCTTAGACCTCGTGGAACCACTGAAAGGGTCTCTGGGATCCCCAGTGGTCCGCTGACCACACTTTGACTAGCTAAATGGGAATGAAGGAATGAACATAAGAAAAAGTCTGACTTTATTTTGAATATTGTGTCACGGATTGCCTTCCCTGCTTTGCAGTAGTGGTCCAACAAACTCAAGAGTATTTAAACTGGGTCGTCAAAGGTGTCTACCTTCGCACAAGATTACTCTTGGCAGAGATGTAGATAGAAGTGTAATGACGCTTCTGTCCGAAGGGAGCGTTCACAAGATAATCCAGAAGTCAAGAACCATGCGGCATAGCGCTGTGCAATGGTTAAATTATAACTGTCCGTCGCCTTTTGTGAAGGATTTAAGCAATGGATTTTAGCCCGTTCAAGCCCCCAGCTGAGTTAATTCAGCGAATTTCCTATTATAATGGTACAGCTCTGTTTAGAGGTGTATATATATATATATATATATATATATATATATATATATATATATATTATATATATATATATATATATAATATATATATATATATATATTTATATATATATATATATAAATATATATATATATATATATATATATATATATATATATATATATATATATATATATATATAATATTCTGGCTCATACGTTTGCTTTCATACATATAAAAAAAACTGAAGCGACTATGACTGTTTAGTTTTAAAACAACATGTAACAATTTTAATAATGAACTAGTCTTTAACAGTTAAAATAAATATGAAAAGATTGGTGAAATTTTGCTGTAAATACAGGTTTTCGTCACTGAGACGTAGGTGACGATTTATCAAAGTCCGTTTTGCTGATGCCTTTTTATAAGCACTTAACTATTATAAGGGAGTCCTGCAGCTGTGGTTTTCGTCACTTCTTGGTGATGAGTGTTGTAGTGGTTTTTGATGTTATTGTATGGTTGTTATGTTACCTAGTGTACTGGATGAGGTCAGCTGTGAAGGCTCCTGGGATAAAAGTTTATGTGAATTACAGAAAGCCTTTCTGCTACCACTTACGACCTCAAACAGACCTATTCTACTATAATGAATGTTAGCTACGTTAAAAGTCTAGGGTACTGAAATGTAATGTGTAGGTAATAAAATACACTGACACACACATGTAAATAATAAGTCTAATAATACTAATAATCTCTATAATACACTGAACTAACTCTGGCTGTTATAGTTTAAGTTTGAAAATTTTTTTTAATTTATTAGTCCTGAACCAATTGTTTCTTTTGGTCAGAACATATGAAATGATATGTAATTTTCAATAAAATGCATATATATATTGCATAATCAAATGTAATTTTTGTACATAGGTAAATTATTACAATGGTTAATATTAATAATATCTATAATGTCTTGGGAAAACTAGCACTGGATGTTTAGTTGGGGTGGCGTCATCATGCCCAATCTATGGCTACAAAGTTTATTGTCCTTGACATATGGACTGATGTTAATGTTTATATAACAAGATTTATTTCTTTATTGATGGTGGAAATAGTTTATGAATCTCCAGCAGGCCAGGTTTGCACTTATCTGGCCTGTGACGATGTAGTACAGGATTCTTGTGGCCCACTCCTCTCAGTAGCTGGAGTAAAATGTTAGGCTGCACAGACACCCGCTTTTGTACTTCTACAAAAGCATCTGGCACAATCGTAGTGCCAGATCAGAAACTCTGAAATAAAATTTGTGCCATGTGTCAACACTCTATTTACTGCGCCACTCTTACACACAACACCACAAAACAACATTACACAGATTGGGTCAGATCTCTCTGACCAACTTAACACATCTCACCTAGTTGTTATCAAATAGTACCTGTTTCCCAAGACTGCATTGCATCCGAAATATGTTCAATAGTTTCCTCTTCCATTCAATAAGGTGGGTGATATGTTCCCACTGATCTCAATAATAGATCCGCCTTCCATAGTCTTAGATAGGTTTTCATATATTATTAGTTTGCCTCTAGGCCCTGGACTCCTGCTGGGGACCTAGAGCAAGCACTCACTTGTCGTAATCATTGTTCATGATATGGCAGTATCAATCACTCAAAATATTAAAATAAACAAGATAAATGCTTTTTTCCTTACCACAATTCAGAATTGAGAACACAGTTACTTAGTACTAGCAAAACTCAGCTGAGCTGCTGGCTAGATTAGGGCGCCCCACTGCTTTTTATTTATTAATTCCTGGAAATCACCTCTAGCAGTCAAGAACTGTGTTAATGGACAGTCTTCTATCAAATGGCACAAGTGTGTGTCCCTTTCTCAATAATATGAATGCGTTTGTCCAATCAGCGGACTCCCCCTCTAACTTTTTCAAATATTTAAACCAAAAGTCAAATTTCAGTCCAGTCTCAGTCTAGTATGTAGTATTTTTCTATCGGTCCGTCTGTCTCAATTTGGCTTTTCACAAAAATACACTTGTTTTTTGGACTAACTACATGAAAAAACTACACAAACCTGCCCCACTAAGTTATTTTTAGCTACTATCCTCCGACTTTGCCCCCTAGTTCATTTTCAGTTTGAATTTTGCATTTTTAGTCTCAAGGACGCCAAAATGTAACTTTAGTGAAAGTATGCACAAAAAACTGTTCGCTAGTCTGATTGGAACAATACGGTCTTTCGTCAATATCTTCCGTGTTATCTGTCCGTCTGTGTAATTAAAAGTATATTATTTCTCTGCTCAAGATGGGCTATCAAACTTGCTAGGTTTTATTTTCATAACTTTATTATTAAAGAAAACCCTACTTTTCTCAAGGTTAGTGTTTGAAATTTGTTTTTTTGAACCTTCGTCCACGGCGTTTGCCGCTGTATTCAAACAAAACAACTAATTACGGTAAAACGTCTAAGATACGACTGTGTCTAACAAGAGCTAAGGTCGTTTTCCTACCAATTCCTTACATTGTGTCAACTAGTGGCGTGATTTTTTCCTTTAAACTACAAATTGCGTCTTTTTGCCTATTTAGATTCAAACACGTGTTCCGATCGTCATATTTTTCTTTTTCTTTTATCTCCGTTTCCCTCCCGTCTAAAAGGGTAAACCGTTTGTCTGCATGTTCCAACTAGTTAGTTTCAATGGCGGTAGAAGCGCTGGCGTAGGCGAGAATGTATCCTCGTATCTTACGTATAATTTTATCCCTACATGTTATCTTACCCTTTATCTTTATAATTGGAGATATTTTAACGTTGTATCACTGTATTTTTCACCACAAGTGTACTTCTCTCACACGAGTGGAGTAGTAACTTCAGTACTTCGTACCGTATGATAACTTGTAACCATGTTCTTTAAAAAAAATAAAATAGAAAGACAAATGCCTCTGCTAAGTACACTGAGTTGGAAGCTTAACAGGCACATCCTCTCACTGTCCAGCCACCAATGTTAATCTCTCAGAAGAATTAAATTCTTGAGTGCACAACGTAGCTCAAGAAAGATGATTAAAATTCACCAATATTCCTCTGGGTATTAACTGGGAAAATGTGTCTGGACAGCGCAAATAAATGATTTGTGCCTGAACTAACATTAACAAGTTACATATATCTCACAAAATGATATGCTTTACTTGAGGCACATGTGATGTAATCATCACTCATCACTGCTCCAGTCGGAGTCTGGGGTCACCTCTGCTGTTGGATTTTCCGTACGACTAACCAGAAATTATCACCAGCGCTTGATGTAGCGTTCCATGAATATACTATTTTCGTATTTTGAGGTTGCCAGCCTCATATATAACCACTTAGCAAGAAAACATGTTAATTCACATAAAAGAAAAGTTCACAACTTACACCAAGATTTTTGGGCAATCTCCTCGCACAGGTTTCGGATGGACACGAGCAATTTCAGTGCATATGCTCTCGAATCACTTGGTCTGGGAAAGTATAGTAATTCCTTCTTATGACGGGTGATCCAATTCCTTTAGGTGTCCAGACTCTGTATTTAAAGTCCTGGTCCTTTACGTTTTACAGTTTCTGTATTTATAAAGGCCTGCTTACATTTTAAGGTTTTAAGTTTCCCAAATACATCGATGTGTCACTTATAACTATGGAATTCTAGGTCCGATCCTTCTCTCTATGGCTTTTTTGGGAGTTGCTCGTTTGAAGTTGCGAAGCTGTCTGTTCTGTGTCTCTGAGTTCGTTAGATTTTATTTTCAGTTTCCAGTTCAAATCACAGATTGCACTTCCCGGCAAACTTGCCAATGAGATTCATTGTATATTCCAGCTCTCACTTCAATCCAACCGTAAGCTCTTTTCGCACTATGTGGGTTGGGGTGTTTAAATTCAAAATATCCCCGACGTGTTTTAAAATGTTAAATTTAATGTTCCCACGCGTGACCTCTGTCTAATAATTCGTAAGACTTCCGATTGCGCACAGACACATCTGTGAACTGATTAGCTGGCGTAATGTCTTACGTCAACATGTCTACCCAGACAGATTATCTGCGCTAATCACACACAGGGATGACCCCGTGAAACTATTATCTCATCGCCTGTGTGTTCGTGCCTTCTTCAGACAGCCAAACAAAAGGGTCGCCGGCCGCTCAGACAAACAATACGGTTATCCAACGAGGATCATCTATTATCAAAGATTGGCTAGGCGACTCAAAGCGACAAACGTTGACCGGTGATAATGAACGGGTATTGTTACGATAATACCACAGTTCACCTGGCGGAACGTAATTAAGTCTGAGGAGTGGTAAAGCAAAAATGTAAGAGATAAAGATAGTCCCATAGCAGATACTTCCGTAGGGGAGTGGAGTGTTAGAGACTTCTCCCTACTGGATTCAGCATAGAGCAAAATAATGAATGGAAGGGCAAAATATTGCCCAATAATAAGTGATCGGAGAGAAAAATGAAGAAAATGAAATGATACTGCCATAGGGCTGAAAGTGTGAGAGAGCCACCAAAAGAATACGTACAGACATTTTGTGACATATTGGACCAATACTGTCACATGTAGATTCTGAGAATTGAAAGAAAGAATAGTACGTATCGTATTGCTCCCTTAAGCATATCGTAAGAGGCGATTGATGAAACGTCATGCACACGGCTGACAGCATCATCATGTCAAACGAATAATTACAGAAACCAAGAATGCAAGAGCCACACGAATGCATGGTGCAGGAACTCTTCAAGAAAAATCAGCCTGCTCCATGCTTCACAAGTAGCGAAACAGGAAATTATGTTGATAACTACGATGATAATGGGACCTGCAATAACCAGAAGCAAGTTAATAACAAGGTTGTCATCTTTAAACACATTGGCTCTAACTTTGCCGGAAACTATTTGTTTTTGCATGTATCAGTTTTTGAAGGTTGCTCTTTCCTTGACTTTCCACAATTCTATCAAATTCTTTTCTATTTTGGCCGTTTGGCCTCGTTTCCGTCGTCTATGTCAGTGGCTCTCAACGTGGGTCATGTCATATTTCTATGGGGCCACAGTAAGATGGTAATATACCTTTCTTCCAGCTAACAGTGATTTACCCCAGAAGTAAATGAGACTCAGAAGGGGGCCATGAGCAAAAAAAGGTTGAGAACCCCTGATCTAGGTTACCTTCATTTGTTCTGTACATTAGCCTTTTCCTGTGTGGACGCGCCGATCGCCGTCTTCAGTGGACGCCGAAATTTACAACACAACTGCGAAAATTATAGTGTCATGCAACTCAATAGTATGAAATTGGCCCTCAAATGAGAATAAAACAGTACGGGGAAAAAATGGGGGGAGGGAAGAAATATTTGCGTTTTCAGAGGTACCTGTAATTCAGTTTGTTCGCAGTACTTCTACTGTGTTCTTACTAGCTTTCTTCGGTTATACCCGCGGTAATATCTATAACCTCATTATCGTCTAATACATCGTTACTTTGAAATCCCGAAATTATTTTGAAATTCCAAAACGAGACTCCATTCATTCATAACCCTCCACTCCCAAAGGAGCATAGGCCTTCAACAAACACATGCCAAGTCCTCCTGTCACGTGCCATCATCTCAAGCTCTTTCCACGTTTTCCTCACCATTTTCACCTCTGTTTCCAGCTCTCTTCTCCATGTACTTCTTGGTCTACCTCTGCCTCTCTTGCCCTGGGGGTTCCGGAACAAGGACTGCCCTGTAATGCTATCAACAGGTTTCCTCAATGAGTGTCCTATCCATCGCCATCAAAAACGAGACTTCGCACCATCTTAAAAAATCCATAAGGTTGACTCTGCCGGTAAAAACTGGACCCCATTTGTCAGCGTCTGAAATAATTAATATTACTATTTAATTGTTTACATTATTCCGCTATTTCTGGGTTTTTTCCCCTTCATTAGACAGACACGATGAATAGACTTTCAGAACCAATTGGACTGTTTGTAGCAAACTTTCAGAACCAATTGGACTGTTTGTAGCAAACTTTCAGAACCAATTGGACTGTTTGTAGCTAACAGTCCGTGCTCATTATTCTCTATCCTCGGTGGTTTCCATATAGTTTACAACTTCCAGCTTTCGCACGTACGTTTTATGTCATCGTCATCATCATTACTTACTTACTTAGTCGTTCCCCGTTTACCGTGAGGTGTAGAGGTTTGGAAGAGAGAGAGAGAGCGCCAGACTATCCTATCGGCTGTCTTCGTCCTGGCCTGGTTCCAATCTACTCCTTCAAAGATTGTCTAATGTTGTCCTCCCAGCGGACTCTGGGTCGTCCTGGAGGTCTGAATCCCTGGCTCTTAGTGTCCCATGCTTGTCGTGGTAGCCGATTGTGACGTACGTCTAGTTTGACAAGTGAATTTTCCCTGATTTGATGGATGATTAAAGGGACTTTAGCTTTTCATAACATTAGAACCCCTGAACATCAGTATTGTTGTAACTTTTCATCAACGAAGAGTAGCGGCTATGATCAAAGCAGTCAAAGACGATCCCCAGAACAGAGAAGCAGAAATTTAGCATCTCCGTGCGAACACTGAACCGTTCGCAAGATGGACACGAGCGGTCAGAAGAAAGCTTCTTGCAGACTTCGCACCTCTGTGGCAACCGGCAGGCTTGCCCGAAAGACTATGGAACGGGAGAGACGGAGCGGTCAGCGTAGCGGATACGATCTGAGGAATCAGGAAACTCACCGCGAACGAGGCTAGTCTCGCAGAAATTTCTCATCCTCGCGCGAGCAGCCTGAGACGAACGAAGATCGGAAGCCAGTCGGGCCATCGCGGTTAGCATGGCGGCTAAATAACTTCGACTTTCCCTGGGATCTGAAGAGACGCGACATTTTCACACGACCCATTTAACTTACATTCCCGTTAGATATATACAGAATCTGAAAAGGGCAACTTTATCATTCGTTCTGACAGCATTCTAAGATTCACTAGCATATAGTTAAATTCCTGCTAGATTTCATCTAAATTGATGGCTATTGGAGTGAATTCTTTTCTGTGCAGACGGTAATTTATACTTTAGCGTCGAGTGATCAGTGGTCTAGTTATTTCATTTTTATTTCACTGGATTGTGGTGTAAGTTTAAACTTATTAAATAAACCCATTTTCAAAGTTACAGTGCAAACTAAATGTTACATCTATAGGTTAATTTCCTAATGCAATTGCCGCGTAAATTAATTTTGCAACTGTTAAGGGAATTGTGACTTTAATACAGTTTAGTTCTGTATAGATAGATGTGCTTTTAAAATTATTAACCTCACGGAGAGTTTTTTCTTGATTTACTAATTAAAGACGCGAGCGCAGAAAATAGTCTAACTGTAAATGTATCGCGCGTTAGATTTTAATATGATTTCACTGCATTTCATGTTTTTTCTATTTGTATCCAGAGTGATCTTTGGAACCTCGCATCCCAGCAATTAGGCAGCATTTAAGCAGCCATTACGCAGCAATAGAATATATATAGAGCCTTGCCGACCCAGTTCGATTACTCCAGTGACATATGGACTTTTTTTAAAGCTTAACTTGTGGCGACCTGTTGCGGGTCTCGCTCCTCTGAATTTAACTGAGAACAAAGCCACCCAAGAAACACTTTTAAAATACTAATTCATAAAGTCGCTAAAACTGGAAGCAGAACAGTCGCCAGTAGCAATATTCTACTCATGCTCTCTTTTTGTGAAGAAGAACATAGATTTACCTGAACACTGTCTGTCAAGTATATTCAGTGGATTTAACACCCCCCCCCCCCGAAGAAGAACCTATCTCAGTGTTTTGTAGTTGTTACATTACGACAAAAGAAAGTTATCTCCACCAGCTGTGCCCATCTTAGAAACCACACCATACCTCACATTTAGCCAAGTGCCTGTGCCATTCATTAGGAACTTTTTTATCAAAAAATACAACAGTAGCCTTTACGCTTCACTGTCTGGCGTTTTTTTGAGACTATTAGCTACCAGCCCACCTCGATAAATCTGGGGCCTGACACAGAAGAAATAAAAAGACAATTTCCATTGTTCTACGGTATTATCTGCTGTTGTAAAATTCCTAGGAAGTGCCAGAATTCACCATTTGGTAAGTCTGTGTGTGTGCCTGTGTGCTGGCCAGCCAAGCGTGTTTTTGAATGAAAGGAGATTTAATCTTTTTTACCCTTATAATTAGTTCGACCTAGTATTAAGGTGTACTGTATTCATTGTACGGGATTTCTCCTAGCGGGATTGTTTAACTGTGTTCATTTCCCCCTCCCGTAAAATTTGTTGGATAAAGGAAAACATTTGAGAACCCTAGCTTTTCCTTTACCCCCTTATCACTGTAACCCCTTGCCTCAGAGTAATAAATTTACCATTGGGTTAAATTGCCTATCTCTGATCATCATCATCACCCCCCCCCCCCCCCCCCCCCCCCTCCTTGTCTCTGGGACTGCGTCTTTTCTGTTAGTAAATACAAGCGGGAAAAGGTGTATGGGATACTTCTCCTCAAAACCCCCCTCCCCTTGTCATATTTGTATTCTGTAACCTTTGATTTATGACTGTAAATTGATAATTATTTGTGACTTGATTTTTATGATAATAAAAGTATTAAAACTTTATTAGCATTGGTGTCGGCCGGCCCAAATCAAACATTTCCCATATTTGTTATTGTAGTCCGTATTCATGTACGTTGAGCGTCAGAATCACCAAATCGGTGAGTGCGCCTGAGTGACTGGAACTGACAAACAATTGTTTGCTCAGAAGAGTGATAGGAGTAGTTTTGAGAATCAATTATTGTCGTAAACCAAGACTGTCCTTACTCTTCCCAGCACTTGTTAATCTACTACCTGACTTTCCTAAATCCTTATTCCCACAGAGCCTTCACTATCATTCTACACTCTAAAGGGACCAATATCCATCAGAACTCTCTCAGAAAAAAATTACGACACCGATCTTCTCCCATTCTGCAGACATGGCCAAACCATCTTAATTGGGACTGTTCTACTTTGTCATCATCATTATGATGATCAATCATCATCACCACCAGTATCATCATCATCATCATGCATTTCCTTTTTTGCTCTTTATAGAACATCAAGCCACCACCACAGCTAATCCCCTTGCAAGAAACATGCATTAAACATTCACATACTCTTACAGCGATGATTTATGTAGCAATTTGTTTGACATTAAGATTTTGCCAGCCTCATGCCACAACCTCATATTTGTCGCTCTTTATGACATGCCGGATACAGTAGTCGCCCCATTAATTCCTTGTCTCATCAGAGACCCCCAGGAACTTCACGTGTTATCTATTCTGTCCATTAATCTTTTGTTTTCTTGGAAGCCCCTCTAAATCGTCTGTCGCGATTCTCTCCAGTAAACCTGTTCCTCGTCCCTGTGTTTTTGTTAGCGTCAGTTCCTTCGATGTGAGCAAATCGTCTCACTAGTTTTGATCTCATGATGTTGTCTATTGATGGTAATCCGTAGAAAAACTGTATTTCTTTACTTGTTTGTATTCTTCAATCACTTTTAATCCACTTTATTATCTTTGATTGAGCCGTAGATTCTTGTAAGTACAGGGTGTCCATAAAAGACTGTACCCTTTTCAAAAATATTATTCTCGGCCCCATGATGTGGTACGAGGATGCTTTCTATCACAAAGGTAATGTTTTTAAAGTGCTGCAGGTGTTCTACATCGTGTACTGCTGTAATCTAAGTCTTTGAGCCTTACAGTAATGTTGGTAATGGTATTTTAGGTTTTTTTTTAACCTTGCACGTGAAACTCAGATGGTGAGAGAGAGAGAGAGAGAAAGAGAGAGAATGATGTTAGAGAGAGAAAGAAAGAGAGAAAGACACAGATATGACGTTAGAGAGAGAGATATAAAGAAACAGTGAAAGAGACGGCGATGGTGTTAGAAAGAGAGAGAGAGATAATGGTGTTAGTGAGAGAAAGATAGAGAGAAAAAGACAAGAGATGGTATTAGAGTGAGAGAGAGAGATAAAGAAACAGTGAAAGAGACAGAGATGGTGTGAGAGAGAGACAGAATGAATGGTGTTAGAGAGAGAAAGAAAGAGAGAAAGACACAGAGATGGTGTTAGCGAGAGAGAGAGAATGGTGTTAGAGAGAGAAAGAAAGAGAGAAAGACACAGAGATGGTGTTAGCGAGAGAGAGAGAGAGAGAGAGAGAGAGAAAGAGAGAGAGAATGGTGTTAGAGAGAGAAAGAAAGAGAAAAAGAGACAGAGATGGTGTTAGAGAGAGAGTGATAAAAAACAGTGGAAGAGAAAGAGATTAGTGTTAGAGAGAGAGAGAGAAAGAGAGAGAGAATGGTGTTAGAGAGAGAAAGAAAGAGAGAAAGAGACAGAGATGGTGTTAGAGAGAGAGAGAGAACGGTGTTAAAGAGAAAGAAAGAGAGAAAGAGACAGAGTTAGTATTAGAGAGAAAGATAACGAAACAGTGGAAGAGACAGAGATGGTGTTAGAGAGAAAGTGAGAGAGAGAGATGGGGAGAAAGAGCGAGAAAGAGAGAGATTCCACTAAAACATGTATTTTACAAATAAATGTTTCCCTGGTTTTATTAACCATTTTTATTTAAGATCACACGAACTTTGTATATTTATCGCCTATCAAATCTTTGACGCTTAAAATCTCTATGTTCCAATCATCGCGGAGAGCTGAAACTTTAAAAATAGCTCCTATTTTTGATACATTTTAATCTTTCAGGTTTTGGTCAGCATTGATCCAGCCGATTGTATGAAACAACTAAAACAATGTCATTAGTTCCACATTAATGATCTTGTCATACCACTTCATATGTGCTTAAACTAGCAGCAAATAATGACGATCGGCTGCTGAACTAGCCCAGCGTCTGCCTGTACTGGACCACATTTGTCAAGTGTCTGAAGTAATTAATAACTCATTTTGTACAGATTTGCTTCTCCGACAACCAAGTCCCTGAGCTAATTTAAATCAGTGAATGACAGAATATTTCTATTGCTTGCATGCATTCCTATTGTAAAATGAGAGAAACCATATCAAAGTTATTGGCAATAATGATTTTCGATTGAGATCTTTATCATTCGCTTCAAGTTCATGTCATGTTATTTAGAACCAACGCAGAATGAATGCAAAAGACGTTAACTGTGAGAGTTATAGAACAATAAATAAATTGTGGCGGTGATACTGGTTAGTTGTGTATGTCACGGAATGAATCTGGTGCGCCCACTTCTAGATCTATCATTCACTACGGCCGTACTCATTTTAAGTGAAGTATTGCTTATTTACTTCTTTTTTCGCGGTGAGCACTTTCTTTCTTTCTTTTTCTGCTTGTGCGGCAAATATATTGTAGGTGCAAACATTTGTTGACACTGCTCTCTGTGATATCACTTGTTTGTTAACCGGTCATCCTGGCTTGCGGTGAGCAACTGAGATAAGATAGTCGCCGGCGTGTTTAGATTGAACCGCTGATAAGACGACTCGTTTGGTAACCCAGATGGGCAGACACGGAGTTTTGCGAACTCATACGACAGATAACGAGATTACTGTCTGTGTGACACATGTGGGCAGACAAGTGTGACATAATCGCTTCCGGGCCGACTTGTTATGGCAACATTACTTTCTAATAAAGTAATAAGTATTACAGCTTACCCATGTTGTCATGTGTGTCTACCGATCTGCCTACGAGAGTGTATGCAATGCATCAGATGTCCATATATGGTAATACGTGACCTTTGCAGGCACGCACCTTATTTCACGTGGGACTATTTTGAAAATATCACACCGTAGCTGCACGATTTGAAGTGATTCGATCTTTCTGATTAGATTCATAACAACAATGCGTGGGAAGATAGGAATATAGTCTGACCATTTTCGCAGTTTTATTTCACTGTGAATTTCCCGCTCGTCAAGACAACATCAGACCTCGCCAGAGTGAAGACTAGATTCATAATTCCTTTTTTTAACCGGACCTTTTATTGGAGAACCAAATAAGACTTACAAAGCACAGGAAATCTCTACATTTTAATAAGGAACACCGGGAATAGGAAACTGAAGAAACACACGGAGTGAGAGAGGGAATCTATTGTCAAATTAAAGACACCCCGGACACGCGTAAGAGACCGACTCGTCTCTTTTATTCATCTGAGCAACAAGTCTGTAGCCAAGATTGGCGTAAGTAGTTTATTTTCATTCTATGTTTTATTACTAACATGTGAACTAACACACACACACACACACACACATACAGACACACACACACCCACCCACACACACACACACACACATATATATATATATATATATATTACCATGTGAATTTTAATGTGTGAAAATTGCTAATAGATGTCAAAGTCATTTGAGGCTGGCAACCTCAGCGTATAGAATGATGATTCATGAACCACTACTGCACGGGCTGGTGATTGCTTTATCAAAAGTTTCGTAAAGAGAAATAAAAGCATAAAGTAGTTTCAGGTTCCCTATGGAGCAGGGAGGGAAAGATGAAAGAAAGGATGTACATTCTAAATATAATACTTACATTTTTAAAGCAGTGTAAATGTCCCTATAAACATAATCACTTTAAAATAAATGCAAGTTTTCAAACTTTAAACCAGTGTAAATGTCTATGTCGATGTTTTCATAACCCAATCTATTGTTAGTAAGAAAAGAAATGGAGACAAGAGGCATCCCTGTTTCACTCCCCAATTTATCCTGAACGGTTCTGTAAGTTGTCCTTCATGAAGAACTCTACATGTCATATCTTCATAGGTCTTCTTTATTAAGTTAATGATCTTCATGGGAACTCCATAATGGCTCATCATATTTCCAAAGCGATTCTCTGTCTACACTGTCAAATGCCTTTTCATAGTCCACGAATCCGATGTATAGCGGTGAATTCCATTCCAGACTTTGTTCCACTATTATTCTCAATGTGGCTATCTGGTCTGTACAGGATCTATTTTGTCGAAAACCTGCTTGTTCATCTCTCAGTTGCTTGTCTACGGACTCTTTTAATCTCTCCAGGATGATTCTGTTTAATACTTTTACTGGCACTGATAGTAACATTATTCCTCTATAATTTGTGCACTCTTGTATGTTTCCCTTCTTAGGCAACTTGACCAGATAACATTCCTTCCATTCTGCTGGTTTTTCCTTTCTCTCCCAGACTTCACACAACAGAAATGGAATCCAGTGGAATCTGACTAAACAGCTTGATGATCTGGATTTTGCAGATGACTTGGCTCTTCTATCCCATAACCATAATCTGATGCAAGAGAAATTGAAATTTCTCGATGAGAGGTCACAGCAAGTGGGCCTGAAAATAGACATGGAAAAGACAAAGATTATGAGAATAAATGCAAGAAATGATAAAAAGGTTGAACTTGAAGAAACATCACTAAAAGATGTAGAATCTTACACATATCTTGGAAGTAACATAGACAAAGTTGGAGGGACAGACAGTGATATCAAAATAAGAATACAAAAAGCAAGAGGAGCTTTCATTGCATTGGGAAACATATTTAGAACAAGAGAAATCAAGTCCAACACGAAAATAAGAATCTTCAACTCAAATGTGGTCAGTCCTATCGTATGGCTCTGAGACATGGAGAGCAACAAAAACCACAACCAAAAAGCTACAGACTTTTATAAACGGGTGCTTGCGTAGAATGGAAGGACTGAAATGGTATGACAAAGTCACAAATGTGGAATTGAGGACAAGAACCAGACAAGTGCCAGTGGAACAAGAGTTGAGAAGAAGACGCTGGCAATGGATAGGACACAGGAACCCACAGGGAAAGAG